>PVHY01012783.1:0-29637 GCA_004024945.1 Uropsilus gracilis | reverse complement strand
TTTTGGAAAACCTTATTCCTACATATATGGCTTTGATTTTTCTTTTTTTAGAGACTAGTTCTCGCTCTGTTGCCCAGGGCTGTCTCGAACCTGTGAACTCAAGTGATCCTTAGCCTTAGCTTCCCAGGTAGCTGGGATTACAGGCATGTGCCACCACACCCAGCTATTTTTTTTGAGACTAGGTCTTGCTATGTTGCCTGGGGTTGTCTCGAACCCACGGACTCAAGTGATTTCTAGCCTTAGCCTCCCAGGTAGCTGGGATTACAGGTGTGTGCTACCACGCCCTGCAAGGCTTTGATTTTAGATAAAACTTTAAGTCTGGAAAATGGGGTGCTTTGATTTTTAAAACAGCATTTGTTAGACTTTTATGACAGACATTGAAGTTAGTACTGACCACTAGTTTCACAGAAAAGTTGGGTCCTGAACTGTACATATGCTAAATCCAAGTTCAGTTCTAGGATGCTTCTTTCCATGGTAAAGATTATTCAGTCTGTGCTACAGTAATAGTTTGTTACCTAAAGGACTTGCATAATTTCCTTCCTAGAAATAACTTGGAAGTTTGTGTGTGGTTATATTTTAGTGTCAGGAGGAATCATGGAGATATTTATTTCTTTGTTTTTTATTGAGCCTTTGTAAGGATCATAGAAAGTGACTGAATTTAAACATAAGACACAGAAGTCTTAAATTTATGAAATCTGTTAAGAGCAATTATTTTTTTGGTATCCTTTCCATATAGTTTCAAAGCTGAACAATTTTTTTTAAAAAACCTTTTTTTTTCTTCACTAGGTTTGTAAATATTATCTCTGTGGTTTTTGTCCAGCGGAGTTGTTCACAAATACCCGATCTGATCTTGGTAAGTAAATTTATCAAATTTACTTTAAAAGAAAACTTGTTTTAATAATTCTGAAGAAGTTTTGCTTTAAAGGTTTACTGATACATAATTTTTTTCCTGACTTAGAGTTTTGAATCAATTAATAAATGCCAGTGTAGTTAAATGTGGTGACTTAATTAAAAAAATATATATCTATGTCCACTCCCTTCCAAATCCCCTCCATACTGAAATGAAAATTTAAAAACAAGGTATAAATGGAAGAGGAGATAACATTAGAGATGTCAACAGATTTTTGGAAGATGACAAGTGGATGGAAGAGCAGCAGCAAACTCAACATGCAGAGAAACTTATACCCTAAAAACCTGCAGGTGATAGTAAACTGCAAGTGTTTGATCAGCAGAACCCTGGACAGACTCAGGAATGGAGGCATCAGGTACCATAGAAAGCAAAGTTGAGTGATGGGCTTGAAGAGACTAATTTAGTTCAAGGTCTTCTCAACCTTGACATTTTTAACTTGGATAATTTTGTGTTTCAGGGGGTCCTGTGCATTGTAGGATATTTATCAGTATCCTTGGCTTCTACCCACTAGATGCCAACGGCAGCTACCAATTGTAACCAAAAATGTCTCCAAGCACTGTCAAATGTTCTGGGACATGGGGGATGAGGGCAAAATCGCTCCCTGTTAAGCACTAATCTAGGCAGTGAGACTTACATCCTTTTTCTATCTTACCCATGTCAATGCTCCAGTAGACTAGGAGTCTGTTTTCTGGAGGAATTGGACTGAAAATATTTGTTCATTTGTGCCACAGAATGCAAAAAAAGTAGTTGAGTAACTGTTTTCCCAAGAATGGTATGTAACTGCTATCATTCTGGAAACATAAGAGACAAGTTGATTAGCTAAGCCCAATACTTACCCTAGAGTAACTAGGAGCATTTGAGATCTGGACACATCTAGATGTTGGGATTCCATATACAGCACAGGGTAGTAATGAGTAAAATGAGACTGTAAGAGAGATTAAACAAGTCTATATTCTTAATAGTGGGGTTTTCCCATTCCCTTCCTCTGCCCTGTTCCTAGAAGGATACAGCCAGATGTTTTTCCCCAGGCAGAAGAGAAGAAGATTCTTTATAGAGAAGTTCCAGAGAAGTGATCTACAGGTACTGACCCTTGGGGAATCTCCTAAAAGAGTATTACTGCCTGATTTTCCTCTGGTAAATTCCATTAGTTACCAATCCCTTCCTATGCATACCAACCTCCGGTCAGATTTTAGAAGTGTTTTGTCAGCCAAGGAACACCAGCCAGACATTTGAAGAAAACTTTCAACATGAAAGATTAACCAAAATCAACAGGAAGATGATGATGATAATGATGGCATTAGGGATAATGGGGTAAACAAAAATTGTTTTTTAGAGTTTAAGTTCAGTGTCATCAGAGAAATAAGAGAAAATAGGAAGAAGCAATGCAAAAAAGAAGGGCACTTTTGAGAAACTAAAGCTCTTGGCAATTAGAACTGGTGAAGTTTGGAAAAAAATCAGAAGTTTGAAAATAAAATCAAGGAAGTTTGCCGGAATGTTGGGTAGTTTGAAGAGATTAAAACTTGAAAAACTCTAGTCCTGAGCTCTAATCCCTGATTACGAGCTGCAGAGAAGACAGAGGGAGGAAATTATGGGAAAAATATCATAAAAAAATTCTACAATGCTAAACATGGGTCTGTAGTTTGAATGGGTCCCTTCGAGTGCTCAACACAGTAAGTGGGGAAAGAACCTAGCAAGGCACACCATTGTGAAATTTCAGAATACTAGGGGTGGGGATAGGGCACAGAGAATCAGAATGGCTTTAGGCTTGTGAGGAGCAACACCGGAAGTTTGAAGATATGGGCAAAATACCCTCAACACCCACAGGATTCTGAGCGAAAAATTTATTTAGGCTCTAGCTGTATAACCAAATGCCAAAATACAAGGGTGAGAAAGCATTTTCAGACATACAAGGTCTCAACAAAATTTTCTCCCATGAACCTTTTGCTGGAAACTCCACCAATACATGTGCATAAACCAGGAAGGAGGAAAACAAAAGATACGTAAACTGCATCCAATCAGAACAAAAAAGAATTTCCCAGGTTGACGACTCTTATTAGCAAGCTTAAAAATTTGGCAGCTCAGATTGAAGCAGGACAGGAGGCGTATGCAAGAACATGAGCCGGATTTTGAGTGGGTGGGGGAATTAATATTGAGATTCTGTGATTATGAAAGTATTTGCGAAGACTTTGGAAATGGATATGGAGTACTAAACAAACGAAAAATTTCCAATGAAGTATGAAATGTGTCAAAAATGTCATAATGCATCATTTGTTTGACCCACCAGTAATAGTACAGGCAATTCATGTTTGTTTAACCTAAAAGTTTGATGTCTAAGCTAAACCAAGGGGAAGCAAAATATGCACAGAATTTAGAAATATGGAGGTATTCCAGAAGAAACACTTAAAAGAGTTAAAATTGATTCCCTTTTAGAGATGGAAAGGGGAGGACTAGAGTGCCCCCCTCCCCCCCTTTTTTTTTTTTTTGAGACTAGGTCTCGCTGTTTTTGCCCGTGGAACTGCAGGCTCACATTGCCCGGGGTACCACAGATCCCCAGCCTCAGCTTCCCAGGTAGCTGGGGTACAGGTGCATGCCACCATGCCCAGCTATTATTTTGGGACTAGATGTCGCTATGGGCCCCAGGCGGGACTCAAACCACAATCCCTAGCCCCGGCCGCTTCATAGGCTGAAGCTTACAGGCACAAGCCACTGTGCCCGGCTTGGTCCGCCCTCATTTTCTTGGGTGGCATCAAAGAACAGGTTTTTCTCACTAAATAATTGTTCTCCGTCATACTGACCTTAAAGACTAAGAACAGTTTTTTCATATGCTTGGTGGGCTTGTGGCTTCATGATTCAGTTAGGTATCTACCTAGGTATTTACAAACTACTCATTTTTTCTTTTTTCATCTAAAGAAAGGACTTTGGTTTTGGTAAGAGGAAAGAAAGGTTGTTATTAATGCCACCAATAATTTATTTTCATTTTCCCTTTTTTTCAGGTCCATGTGAAAAAATTCATGATGAAAATCTACGAAAACAGTAAGTTAACCCTTTTTTTGGGTCATTTATCTCTACTAGTCATTATTTAAAAGGGAAAGGAATGAATTGGAATTACTATAAAATTAATGTCAGAGCTCCTACTTAATTTACTGGGGTGATAGAAGTTTATATTGCTTCATTAATAATCATGAGTTTATACTACATGCCAAACTTAAAGCCTAAGATTTTTTTCTATATTGCATTTGCTTTTAAACAGCCTTAATTTTGTAAATGAGACTCGACCTGGATCTAGAGTAACAGGTCCAACATAGTGGTAGAGTTGGTGTTTAAGCCCCTAGGTTTGCCTGATTAGAAAACCTGTGCCTTTACCCAAACACGTGCTGCATACTGCCTCCCCTTCCCCAAGGTGAGGGACAGCTAAAAGTGCACTTTATATATATCTGATTTTTATTCTTTTTGTTTGTTTGTTTTTGAGACTAGGTCTCACTGTTTTTGCCCATGGACCCACAGGCCCTCGTTGCCCATGGTACCATGGGCTCAAGCAGTCCTCAATCTCAGCTTCCCAGGTAGCTGGGATTACAGGAGAGTGCCACCACACCCAGCTATTTTTTTGGGACTAGGTCTCGATCTGTTGCCCTGGGAGGGTCTCAAACCACAATCCCCAGTCCCAGCCACACCTCCATAGCCTGTTGCTTACAGGCACATGCCACCGTGCCCTGCTAAGATTTTTATTCTTTTTAAATGCAGCAGTCCATGAGACTAGTCCATTTAGAGATGGAAAGGGGAGGACTAGAGTGTAATGCTTTAAAGAGTATGAAAATAACACTTGTTTATTTTCATGTATATCAGGTATGAGAAGAGTTCCCGTTTTATGAAGGTTGGCTATGAGAGAGATTTCTTGAGATACTTACAGAGCTTACTGGCAGAAGTAGAACGTAGAATTAGAAGGGGCCATGCTCGCTTGGCATTATCTCAAAACCAGCAGTCTTCTGGGGTGAGTATGAAATTGCTGAAATGTACTTTGTGTAATGTGTCCTTGTTCTCTAAAGACACAGATCTACCTAGTAAAACTTGTGTTTAAGTTCCTTCATTACTCTGAATTTATTAAATGATAGAAAGCTAAAGGACATTCAGTCTTCATGACCAAATTAGTATTGTTGGTGAATGTAATATTAATTGTGCTAATCATGAAGTTTTTCTCAAATATCAGTAACTGAAAACAAAATAAAGATAAGAGTTAGTCTTTGCTCCTACATTTTAATTAATTAGTGCAAATAAATATGTATCGTGTGTGGAGCATTGAAGATTCATCTTTGTTTCTTTTGTATTGTATTTTATTTTGTCTTCCACAGGCAGCTGGTCCAACAGGCAAAAATGAAGAAAAAATTCAGGTTCTAACAGACAAAATTGATGTACTCTTGCAGCAGGTAATTGTGTATATTAGTGTCAGAAAATACTTAAAATAAATACTTGACAAAAGAAGGTCTAGGATGGCAAAGAACCAGGAAAGGATGTTTGGTATTAATAGTCCTTAGGGAAATGTATATTAAAACCATAAGATACTGGTTGTATACCATTTTATTTTATTTTTTATTTTAATTTTCTTATTTATTTTTTTTGAGACTAGGTCTCGCTATTTTTGCCTGTGGAACCGCAGGCTCTCATTATCTGGGGTACCACAGACTCAAGCAATGCCCAGCCTCAGCTTCCCAGGTAGCTGGGATTACAGGCATGCACCACCACACCCAGTTATTTTTTTGGAACTAGGTCTCACTACGGGCCCTAGGTGGGACTCAAACCGTAATCCCTAGCCCCAGCCGCTGCATAGGCTGAAGCTTACAGGCACGAGCCACAGTGCCTGGCCTTTACCAATTTATTTTAAAAAGACTGACCATATCACGTATTGGTGAAGATATAGGCAAGCTGCACTATATCTTCTCATTTACCACACAGGATATAAAATGGTATAATTACTCTGGAAAAGTTTGTTTCTTTAACAGTTAAAGAAACGTTGCATTGCAAGCCATTCTAAGTCTTGGATACTTACCCAAGAAAATGAAGAATTGTTACCATTATAAGACTGGAGAGAAGGCCTTCCAAAAAGGGCAATATAGAATATATGCTTCCATTTATATAAAATTCTAGAAAATGTGATTATAGTGACAAAAAGTAGCTCATCAGTAACTTGGAGAGGAGATACTACAAAGAGGTCTGAGGAAACTTTTTTGGAATAGTGGATGTGGTCATTATCTAGAGGATGGTGGCAATTTCATGGATGTTCAAATTTGTCAAATCCTGCACTTTAAAAGTTATATGTCTAATATACTTCATTAAAGTTATAAAAATATCGGGGATAAATTAGAGAGATTCGGTTTAAAAAAAAAAAACCAAAGCAGCCACTAAATGCTATGGAGTTTGGGGGAGGGAAGGGACGGCAGGGCAGAGCGGGCTGGGAATACTTGGCTGCTTTGGAAAGGAAGGAGTCCTAGGACACTACTTTTTCTTTCTTTTTTTTTTTTTTTTTAACCCCCTTAGATTGAAGAATTAGGATCCGAAGGGAAGGTTGAAGAAGCCCAAGGAATGATGAAATTAGTTGAACAGTTAAAAGAAGAGAGAGAATTGCTTAGATCTACAACCTCGGTGAGTAATGGCCCTATTTTAATTTACCCAAGCTAGTCACTGAATTGTTCGAAATCTATTCCTGTTTGAGAACTTTTATTTTTTTTATTTTTTTAATTTTTTTTTTTGAGACTAGGTCTTGCTATTTTTGCCTGTGGAACCGCAGGCTCTCGTTGCCCGGGGTACCACAGACTCAAGCAATCCCCAGCCTCAGCTTCCCAGGTAGCTGGGATGACAGGCGTGCACCACCACGCCCAGCTATTTTTTTTGGAACTAGGTCTCGCTACGGGCCCCAGGCGCGGGACTCGAACCGCGATCCCTAAGCCCCGGCCGCTTCATAGGCTGAAGCTTACAAGCACGAGCCACCGTGCCCGGCTAAGAACTTTTAAAAACAACTTTTTGATGTTCTAAATCAAGAGTCAGTGAAGTTACTCTCTCAGAGGGCTGCATAATAGATATTTTAGGTTTGCCTAGGTCCCTATAGCTGCTAAACTTCCATATCTATACTATGAAAGGAGTTCTAGACAAAAATTTGTGTTTTGGACCTTGATGGTTGACTATAATTGGCCATTGGTTTCCAAGAATTGAATAGGGTATGTGAGGGAAGTTCAGTTACTTCATGATTGTTAACATATTTTTAATATAGAGGCCATGCCTTTTAGCCTTTTCAACCTAAACAAGAATGAGTTCAGACTAAAATAGGAACCTTCCTGAAAAGTTGTTTTAAGTGTTTCAAAGTGGTGTGGGTAAGTCAATAGTTGAGTGGTGGCATAACAACTTACCCTGAATGATTTGTGCCTGCTGTTACTATGTTTCCTCTCTCTAAAAGTTGACCCTTTGTTGTGCAGTATTGGGGGAAGTCAAAAGTAGTAATTCACAAAGTTAGAAGTAAATTCTAAATATTAATAGTGCTGGCAGCGTGGTGGTGGGGGAGGTTGTTATTCTCGGATATTCTTAATAGACTGATTTATCATTTCAGACAATTGAAAGTTTTGCTGCCCAAGAAAAACAAATGGAGGTTTGTGAAGTGTGTGGAGCCTTTTTGATAGTAGGAGATGCCCAGTCACGGGTAGATGACCATTTGATGGGAAAACAGCACATGGGCTATGCGAAAATTAAAGCTACTGTGGAAGAATTAAAAGTAAGTTGCTTTAAACATATATTTTCAGTTTTAGTGTAGCTAAAACTAAGCAATAGTTTAGTATAGTTGAAAAATGGTCACATAGAAATATAAACCTTTCGTTGATTAGTTTGTTGATGTGTTTATTCAGAACTGTGGTATAAACAGTTTATTTTCTGCATTCTTTAGTGCTAAGAGTTGAGGACAAAGGGTATTCGAGAGGGTTAAGTGATAGCGTCTTGTGTTGTGTGTGCATGGTATTGGGGTTTCTGCATTTTTAGGGCATCAAACACTATGAGGTGGCTTACAGGTCACCTCACTTTAGGTAATGGATTCATTGCCTGACAGTGTCATTAAAGGTTACAATTCCGTAAACATTCAACTTGATTTCTTTAGGAAAAGTTAAGGAAAAGAACCGAAGAACCTGATCGTGATGAGCGTTTAAAAAAAGAGAAGCAAGAACGAGAAGAAAGAGAAAAAGAGCGGGAGAGAGAAAGAGAAGAAAGAGAAAGGAAAAGACGAAGAGAAGAGGAAGAGAGGGAAAAAGAAAGGGCTCGAGACAGAGAAAGAAGAAAGCGAAGTCGTTCACGAAGTCGACATTCAAGCCGAACTTCTGACCGAAGATGCAGCAGGTCTCGGGACCACAAAAGATCACGAAGTAGAGAAAGAAGGCGAAGCAGGTATCCTAAACACAGTGCCTGGTACATACTGAGTGCTCAGTAAGCTGGTCATCACTAACCTTATTCCTCGGTACTAGGGAACCTCTGAGCACTAGAATAGATTTTAAGAGTTGAGCAAGTGGCCGGGCACGGTGGCTCGTGCTTGTAAGCTTCAGCCTATGAAGCGGCCGGGGCCAGGGATCGCGGTTCGAGCCCCGCCTGGGGCCCGTAGTGAGACCTAGTTCCCAAAAATAGCTGGGCGTGGTGGCACGCGCCTGTCATCCCAGCTACCTGGGAAGCTGAGCCTGGGGATTGCTTGAGTCTGTGGTACCCCGGGCAACGAGAGCCTGCGGTTCCACAGGCAAAAATAGCAAGACCTAGTCTCAAAAAAAAAAAAAAAAAAAAAGAGTTGAGCAAGTGAATGAGTCCCATCTTTGGGACAGTGAGTGCTTTGCTCTTTTCCACTAGTGTAGGGGGGTTTGGTGCGGTGTTATTAGAATGTCACTATGTCGCGTAGTATCTTGAGTGCTTCTCCCATTGATTCTAAGAAGGCGTTTCAATTAAAAATCATTTTCAGTAAGGTTATCCACTTATTCTTTACTTTTAACAGCACTAACGGTCAAGAATTGCATGCCACATAATCAGTTTAAAATAAGAAAATGTGGTGGATCGCTTTTACTATTTCAGAGCTGTGATTGAAGACTCTCCTAGAGCACAGTGACAGCTATTTTAGCAGTGTTTGAGAAATTGAATTTCGAAAGACCGTTATTTTCCATTCTTAAAATTGCTAATTTTTTTTTAGTGGTAGGTTTTATAAACTTGCCTTAAGGGTAGGTTTTGCTTAATCTTACTCACCAGTATGTAATTCATCAAGACTTTTTTTCTCATTGTAATATCAGCTGACATTACTTTCCTTTTGCTTTAAATTGCAAGAAGTAGAGATCGACGAAGAAGCAGAAGCCACGATAGATCTGAAAGAAAGCATAGGTCTCGTAGCCGGGATCGGAGAAGATCAAAAAGTCGGGATCGAAAATCATATAAACACAGGAGCAAAAGTCGGGAGAGAGAACAAGATAGAAAATCCAAGGAGAAAGGTTAGTTTGTGTCAGAACTTAAATCATTTGGGGACTTTTCACACACTGTCTCTGCACTCTTTGGACACAGGCGAGTTCCAGTTCCCTCCTCACAGAGGGTGCCATTCTTTGGAGACAAGCATTATATCCCCCTCTTCTGCTCTGATTTGCAGGAATGGCATTTGACTTGGTGTTTTCTTAGCACATATTAAAACCACATTCTTTAATTGGTAACCTGAAGGCTTAACCTCTAGATTCTTCCATTACTTGTCAGGAATATAGGTAATAGAATGTATTACATTGGTTATTGGTTAAAAATTTTTTTTAATCTGTTGCTGTGTTCATGTCTTAGGAGTAAATGCATGTTGTTGTTGCATTGGTCATCGTGCACAGCATTTATTTAACCCAGTAATTAGTTTCTAAGTTTGCAGAATTTGACCACCTACAGGAAATAACATGATCTGTTCCCTCTACTTTTCTCTTGGTTTTCTGTGGTATTCTAGTTAAGTGGTTAACTGGGCACTGTAATAGACTTTTTCATTTTGTCTTTGGCATGTTTTCACATAAATATTCTCATTTTTCAACTTAGCCTTTATTGAAAAATAATTTGTTTTAATCTTTTTAATCAGTATCTCTTCTGCATTTTCTTCATTGTTTCATGAGCATCTTTCATTTTGTATTCATGGAGATACTCTGCTTTGCATGGTTTTTAGGAATGAGAAAGCACTTATATCTAATTTTCTAGACTCTCCTTGTTCCTGTTCTGCTTGCCTGTGTCCATATTTGGTCACTAGCATATGTGTATGCTAGCTATTTAAGTTTATTATACTGGTCTTTTCTGTTGTACCCATTATTACCCTTTTAAAAATAGAACTATCCCTGGTGGAGTTTTTCATTTGAGTAGTTTTGACTAGACTCAGGTTTTTGCTAGGCTAATAGCACAATGGAAAGATTTTTTTTTGGGTCTTCTGCTTTTACTTTTCCTTGGATAAGTACGGCTTTTAAAAATGCTTATTTTGTATATATTGGCTTTCTCTGTGAGATGTAGGAAATGTTTAAAAGTAGGAAAAATACATGGGTTTTAAAATTACTAGTCCTAGCTTTTGTGCTTGTCACAAATTCAGAAATTGTTTCTATGACTTAAAAGACAATTGCTACAAAAGATTAACTAGTTTTTACTTTAGTTTTAAGAAAGTTTCACCCAATCTTTTTGCAGAACTTAACTGTATTTAGTGTTTCTAAGGTGAGTAGTCAAACCAATCACTTTTGTTTGAGAATTAAAACTGTGTCATTCTTATCACTTAAAATAGTTGTATTGGTTTTCATGAGCAAATACCTAACCTTCCTGAGTGGGTTCAAAGTGATAAATGAATGACTCTAGCCTAGTGAAAAGCAGCATGTCTGTGAATTCTGGACAGAGCAAAAATGATGTCTGGAATTACTTGGCTGTAATACTAATTGTGGTGACGTTATGGGACACAGTTTAGCTGTTTAACTTGAAAAGCCAAGTTGTGTTTAGGTTTGGATAGACAAGGGTTTTCCTAGTGAGATTTGGAGGAAGGAGTGAAGACAAGACAGAAAACTGTGTATTGGGGTCCTTCTTGAAAGATTGATTCTGGCATTACTGATTTATCTTAAATTCTGGGGTTATTCAAGCACTCCTATGACTGAAAGCCTGAACTTTGAGGCCAGATATGAGCAGTAGTAGGCCTTTGATAATGGCAGTTAAGTGAGTTTACTACAGAAGTTGTTATGATGGAAGCAGTTTATATCTAACTCCATAAATGAAAAGATGTTTCTCACACAAACCTTTATCACCGTACCACCAACCAATTTAGGGTGCTCTCTTTGTCAAGAGAGTGTCCCTTTTGAATCTACAGCCCTAGAATCCACCAGACTTGTGGATGACCTTAGGACTATTAAGATCTACCATATTTACATAGGGCAGAAGATAAGATTATTGGACTGACTACTAGTCCTCTACGGGGCAACAAGACGACTCTTCCTCATTGAAGCTTCCTGTGCACCGGAGAAGCCCATAAGGCACAAAGGGAGGACTTTCCCACAAGGTCAGTTAGAGCACATTGTTGGCACAGTTCCCATAAGTGGATGGACGGACAAACAGAAACGAGTCCTTCAGTTAGCTACTTGGCCATTACTTTGTGTATTTTACAAGTGTTAAGGACTGAATATTCTTCATATAAGATCTTTAGGTTTCACATTCTTTGAGTGAGTGCCCCTCTCATACCATATTTTGTTTTCATTTCCATCCTTCTCCCAGTTATTTGGTGTTGTGTTTGAATTACTCTGTCCAGAATCTCTAGAGGCTTCTGCTTCTCTTAGAACATCTTTTTTGTCTTATGAATTACTCTAATAAATTAATTATTCTTAACATAGTTTTAAGGGGAAAAATAATTTGTCTAGAAAGTTCCTAGTTTGTGTTAACATTCTCTATAAACACTTGTTAGGCAATACTTGAAACTGAATAGGCTAGAATATATTTGCTGTTGTGATACTTTTGCCTATAATCTGAGGTTTCATCATTGAAAAGAGCACAGAAGAAAAAGTTGAGATTTACTTTTTTTTATTGACTATTTCCCTTTAGGAAAAACAGCACTAAGATGATGCACAATACTTTTAGCAAAACAGAAAAATCAGTTACTTGGATTGGAATTGAAGGTCTATTTTCTTTCATTGGGTTTGTTCTTAGGTATTCAGTTACATATATGTGCATTGTTTTGTATTTAAATTTATATAGTTGGGTAAACATGCCTGTTAAGCATTCATGCCTGTTAAAACATTCAACTATTTTATTTCACCTTTGGAATTACTGTTTTTATCTTTTTGACCTAATAATTTACTCCATATAATTTTGTGTACTATCTTTCATACCTTTCCCATTACTTTCTGATATTCATCACAAATGAATTTTGCTTAAATTTAAATTTTGCAGTCATTTCTGAATAATTTTTTACAAGTTTGCAAGAATTTGCCTATTTTACCTTTCACTTTTTAAAGTTACTGTCCTGCCCTCTCCTTCCTCAGTATATCACAGATGTTAGCTTTTAGATTAAATTCTCCAAATTAGGGGTACTTGTGTGTGAGGAAATGATTGTCTTTTCATCTCTTTGTTTCACTTTTCGAAGTGTTGTTAATGTTATTTTACTTTAAAATCCATGATTAATGTCTTCTTTTATGGCAGAAAAGAGGGGATCTGATGATAAAAAAAGTAGTGTGAAGTCCAATAGTCGAGAAAAACAGAGTGAAGACACAAACACTGAATCAAAGGAAAGTGATACTAAGAATGAGGTCAATGGGACCAGTGAAGACATTAAATCTGAAGGTGACACTCAGTCCAATTAAAACTGATCTGATAAGACCTCAGATCAGACAGAGGTAAGTGTATTGTTTCTCACTTTGATTAGGGCTTTTTGTTACTGTTTGACAGTGCAGCGTAAGTATGCACAGATGAAGATGGAACTAAGCCGTGTAAGAAGACATACAAAAGCATCTTCTGAAGGAAAAGACAGTGTAGTCCTGCAAAACATTTTGAGGTACATTGTTTTGTCTCAGCTATTTTGTAGCAGACTCGTGCCCCCATTAGTGTGCCTCTTTGGAAATTATTGCCCACGTTTGTAATGTAGTCGCCATTGAAAAGTTAATTATCCTTTTTTTAGGGATTTTGCTGTCATTTCTTTTTTTTTTTTTTTTAAATAAAAAGGTTGAACTGTTTTTTTTTTTCTTTTTGGTATTAAGTCCATCTTGTGTTGGTACATTGGCAGAGACATATGCTTTAAAAACTTAATATTTCTGAGGCACATGTTGGACTACTTTGTTTTAATTAAACTGCTAGTATTTCTTTGTCAAGGATGTTTCTAGTTTTTTGCTTTATTGCCTTGCATTCTAATGCAGTTTGTTCTGTAACTCGAGAGCCAGTAGCATTGGATTGATGGAAGTGTAGGGTTTATGAATTATTGCAGCTGACTACCATACCTCACACAGCGTTGGTGTTGTGAGCGGCCCATGAAAAGCCAAATTAAAAATCAAGGATTCAGTCAAACTAAGCAGGTACTCATGCCAGGTACTCCTTTCTCTACCCACATCCATGTTTGAATGCTATTGCCTGTGATCTTTACGCTTAACTGTTGTGTATCTTTTTTGTTCTTTACAAGAAGCACAGAGGGGTTTTTTGTGTACTGCGTGAAAACTTATAAATCAAACATTAACAGAATGGAATTTTTTTTCAACTGTATGTAGGGATGCAGTGGTGCCCAGAATTAGATATCTTTAAAGAATTTTAAATACAATAAACACTTCATATTATTCGCCTTGTTACATTCAATGCAATTCTCAAGTCTTTAAGAGGTATGTGCTTAATATTTCCTACGGCGTAGGAGAATTTGCAGTCCACCGTATTATATAGGAATAGTCACTGGCTGATCCAGCAACAGTGAATAGCAAGGACAGACATTTTCAATCTGTGAAATACAAAGAGCTAATGAACCATCTAGAATGAATTTGGGTTTTTAAAGAACTATTAAAGGTCAGATTTTATAAGAGTTCTTAAAACCTGTAAACTATTCATTCTTTGGGCTAGTGGCGTGGGATGAAATACTCCTAATGAAAGGAAGTACCAATTAGTTGATTTATTGGTAGCATTCCTTTTATAGGACAGCCATCTAGTGTAACGTCTGTGTGAGCCACTCGCACATAGGTAGGCATACACAGGCACATGGCTTTAAGACCACACCGATGCCTTGATAACTAAAAGGAAGACAAATGTTCCATATACATGTTAATTAGCAGTTAGTGACTGGGCCAACACTTTAGTCATAAAAATTTGCCGTTTACATGTTTTCTAATTATCATTTTTCCCCAAATTTTGCATTGTAGGACAACTGTTCGAAGATTTTTGGATGAATACTGAAAACGGCATAAAGTGAAGATCAACATTAAAATGAGGTGAAAGAAAGATTATAGTGGCATAGAAAAAGTATAAAGCTCAGTTAGTTGTTTTTGTTTGTTTGTTTGTTTGTTTGTTTTTTTAATTAAAAATTCAGGACTGATGTCACCTACCAGATTTCAGAACATGTGTTAATAGTATATATGCCACTGAAAATTTAGGTCCTGTATCATATTTTTTTTTCTTTAAGACTTTTTAAGAAATATTACCTAAGCATATGTGACTTGCCCAGTGTTGAAATGCAAGTTTTCATTCTTGGACTTTGAAAACGGGATTAAACGTTAGTATTCGTGTGAATCAGACTAAGTGGGATTCCATTTTTACAACTCTGCTATACCTAGCCTTTGGATTTAGTGAAAATAAAGTATCTCTGACTTTCTGTTACAAATTTGATTGTCTCTGTCATTGAAGTTTTAGTATTAATCTTTTTCTAATAAAGTTATTGACTCTGAACTAGTCCCTTGTTTTAAATATAAGAGGTACACTGTTAACTAGAAGTGTTGTTGTACAGTTTTATCTGACTTGTTCTGTTTAAGACAATTTTTATAGAGTTTCCACAGTTTAAATGTTTTAATAATGGTGCTCCAATTTTGGGTGATTATGAATAAATTTGAATTTTGCTTTTAATAGCAAAGTTGTACAGTGAACTAGAATATATTTTTACATCCCTGAGAGATTTCTTTAGCAGTAGAAAATTCAGAATATTCTCTGACATCAGCCATTAGCTATGAAATAGTGATATAGAAAAGCATTCAAGAACTTTTGATTAGTTTTTGGTCTTTGTTTTAAAATCTGTATCAAGATTTTTTTAAGCTTGGTCTTGTCAGATTACAAATGTATTTATTTCCATGTACGAGATGTATAGTACATAAAAGGGTTTTTTTTTTTAAATTGAAGCTTGAGCAGGCAGTTATTTCTGTCGCAGCAAAATCCGCAGCATGTTTGTATCTATATACAACTCTGTTAAATGTATAAAAGGTATTACTAGCTACATATATCATAGCAATTCTTTGTGATTTATAATTTCCAGATACTGCCATCAGTCTGTTGGCAGAGACTTGAGTAAGTGGGTTAAATGGCTTACCAGGGTGCTGTGGCTCCATATTGAGAGATAGCATGTGGAACCTGGGTCTCTGCCTCATGTTCAGTGCTACTCTGTTGTGCTACTGTTTTCATACTTACAAGGCGTAGCGAACAGTTTTGCTAACATACCCTCTACCAAGCTTTGGAAAGTCATTGACGGTGCCTCTTCACTGGCTCTTTATTAGATAATAGTCATGTCACTTAATGATGGAGATGCAGCCTGAGAACTGCCTTGTTGGTGATTTTGGCATTCAGCAAACATTGTAGAGTGTAATCATACAAATCAGTGGATAGCCTACCATAACTTAGGCTGTATGGCAAAGCCCATTGGGACCTCCATTTTGTGTGTGTTCTTGTTGTGTGGATTGTCATTAAGCAACACCTGACTTTATAATGCTTTGGGCACAGAGCGCTCCAGGCTTTACCTCACTGATCCTAGAGGTGCAGCAGTGGGCAAATTTGTCAGAAACTATTTACATGAGATTAAGGTGGGAAGCAGCAACAAAGCTGTCTCCTGAGCACTGCTTTGATATGATTGTGGTTGTAAGAATGAGGGACTTAAAGATACTACTTTAGTGAGAGTATTAAGAAAAACAGGAAAGAAGCAGTTTACTCAGGTATTAAGGTCTTAACTTGCAGGTTATTTCTGTTCTGCCTCATCTAGAACCAGTAATTTAGCAGGAGTTCATAAGATGTCATCCGCGTCTGTGGACACTTAGACATACTGTTAAAGTTAATGTAGAATTGGAAGGAGGGGGGTGTCCATGACTAAAGTTTGGTCTTAGTGAAAAATCTAGAAGTTGGGTTGTTTCCACACATACCCCGTAGCACTTTAATTTTACTTTGCTCAAGAAGGAATTCTTGGTGACCAAATTCATAAAGTTCCAATAGAGACTTCACTATAAGAAATACACATTTTTGCCTTGCAGACCAAAGAACTCAGTGGGTTGATGTGTATTTTCTTTTTGAAAGTCTTTAAGGGGAGCCCATTTTTATTAATCAGATTATTTGATATAATTGGAATCAAGTTTATTTCTAACTTCGTTTTAGAGAAATAGACACACACCAAAGTAGACTAGTGTAGTAACCTCTATTAAAACTCATCGCTATTTAAGTCTTGATGGCCAGTCCTTGTGTGCGTGCATGTGTCCCCTGACCATTTTCAAGCAAATCTCAGATGCTTCATTTAGTCTTGTAAATATTTCATTATGTATCTCTAAAGGATAAGGACTCAAACAGTTGGATATAATTTAAACTTTCAGCAGCAGTGACAGTTCACTACTGGTTTGATGACTAACTTTCCTTGCGCTTCTCGAAGGGACCAACTGGTTGAATCTGCTTGCTCTTCAGACATCCTCCCCTCTGCAGTGTGAAGCCTGCATCGGTCCCCTTTTTAGGACATACTTTTCTTCAAACACATCACATGATTTCCAGTTGAAATCAAAATACTTCTTTCTTGAGCTTAAAATAATCACATTGCCCAGCTTAGATGTTTAGCTCCTCTCCCTACCGCATTACTCACCTTCAGTCTATCGCGTTTCTTCAATATAGTATCTCAAAATAAGAGCTGCCCCATTAGCAAGGCCTGAAAACATTTTGTCATATGGGTTGAATTCAGCTACCTTCTTAATTAAGTTTGTAGACATATAAAACAGAATAATTTGGGGTGGAAGTTTTTTTGAACTTGTGTCCATTCTATGCTTTTTAAGAATGCATTGTTGATGAGTTTGTGAATGTTTTTAAACATTAAAGTGCATGAAGCAAAAATAACCTGGAATTTGTATAACTTCTCTGTGAAATGGGACTTCTACGTTCAGGGTTGGAGTTTTGCTTTTTAGTTGTTTATGAAAGAACCACAAGGAACCACTTAAGATTTTTTTGGTATTGTAGTGCTTGTACACAGTTTAAAAAATACAATAGTAGAAGTGTTCGGCGGTCTGTGTCTCCCTTCTACCTCCAGTCCCTCTGTTCTTCCTCTAGGAGCTACTATTGTTAGCAGTTATTCTTCCAAGTGGTTATTTTCGTGGGGAGTGGGTGGTGGGCAATGTAAGCATATATGTATAGATCTTTTTTTATATACGCTGGTACACCATATGTTCTGAACCTTGCTGTTTTCATTCAGTATATTTAGAAGCATTTAATTTGAGACATAGGGATAGCACTTCTGGGTTTTAACTTGTAATTTAAAAAGTATATTTCAAGTAAACCAAAACAGAAGTAAATGTATTTTTCATTGTTGTATCGGATTGTTTTAATTTCCTATCTTAAAAATGCAGTTGAGAGTTTCATACTTGGATCTGTTTCTTTCCCTCAGCGATCACAAGAATAGATGAGTTGTCAACAGATCTAAGAATGTTAGGAACAGTAGCTTCAGAAAACAGTTGGGTATACCTAAGTGGGTATGCCATAACTTCTCCTGGCTATTCCACCCTAAGTACAACCTTAGACATACACACGTATTTCAGCTCAAGTGTCACAGCAGCACTGTAATAGGAGCAAAGGGACAGCAAGTCCACTGGATGAGCCGTGTGGTGTTTTCCTGCAGTGGAATCCCACAGCAGTTACCTGAGCTACAGCTGCACATGTGAAAATGGATGAATCTCAACATAATCGAAAACAAGCCACAGAGGAACATACTCACTCTGGTCCCAATTCTGAAGGTCAGAAACAGGCTGTTAAAATACATGGTAAATGAGAGAAAAGCAAGGAAACAACACAAAGGTCATTGTTCTCCTTGGCCTTGGAACAAGACACAGGGAAATGAGACCCTGGAGGACAAGGGGACAGCTTTCAGAGGAACTGGTGATGCTCTGCTGCTAAAGTGTGGGGGTGGGGGTGGAGAGAAGGGGGGGTTTCTTTTTAAAACTGTATGTATATGTGCTGATGTATGTATCGTTTCTTAATAAAATTAAAATTTAAAAAAGAACGGGAAAGGTCTTGATGTAGGTAGTGACTAAGTAGATCAACAATGTATTTCGTGAAATTAACCTTCACTGAAGAGCAGGGTTAAGGTTCTATTTTTTCAGTGCCAAATTTAGGGTCTTAAGTGTAGTTCTTTAAAAGCTACAAACAGAACCTAAATGTATCTTTTCTTTGTGATACCTTATTTTTAGCATGATGTGATTTTCATTTGGGTGTTAGCCAGGGAGCTGATACTTTTGTTCTGAGCTGCTTCCAAGGAAGCGATTCTCAGATTTGTGCCATTCCAGAAAGGGAAACTGCAGGGGGGAGAAGAGCCAAACTTCTGACCCACGGTCAGCACATCCTGTGTTCAGTTGTCATCTCAGAGATGGCTGCTGTTTGTCCTTTTAGTTTGGGATACCATAGAGTATTAACATATTTGCTTTTTGAGTGAGACATGATTGAAATTGAAATGTATATGCGAGTGCAAGATTCACTTAGTTCTGGCTCTCAGTGACCTTAGACCCCCACCCATGCTATGCTCCCCAGCTGAGAGCTGGATGCCTTCCTGTGAGCCCAGGGCTTGACAGGTAGATTTCCTCCATGTCCCCGAGCTCTGCTACATCCTGTGCTACTCTGACCCTTTGGAGACAGTGAGCTGTGCGGGAGCAGCTCTTTCCTCAGGCCTTTGAATTGTGTGGGAAGAAGTTCTTCTCTGAGGGATGAAAAGCTTTGTCAACAGCTATGAATTTTAGGTCATTCCATGTATTACATGTTTGGAATTTTTCAAGTGAGCAATCTGATACCTGATTTCAATTACTAGAAATACAGTAAAATGACAGTCTTTAGTGAAACTGCAGTTACTCAAGTTTTCACAATCTGCATGAAGTGAAAACTAGTAAAACCACTTGAAGCTTTTCAAATTCTGTTTTCTTACAGCTGTAAAACTTCATTTTATCATAGAAAAATGCTTGTATTTTTCAGTACAGGCTGTTAATGTGAAATTGATATTAAATTTGCTCATCTTACGAAAGTTGACTTTGTCATGATCTATAATTAGCAACTCAGTAACACCTGCATAGTTGTGCAGTTAAGGTCATCATTATCAGCTGCTTCTCTGCCCCCCCTCCCCCCATACACTAACAACCCATACACTAACAACCCCTCTCCCTCCATACACTAACAACCCATAATGTCACTTTCAAAAATGGTGATTTGGGATGAATAACCAATCTAGAGCCCCTGCCTAAATTTCCCTAATCCAAAACAAAATTGAAAATAGGGAGGCGGGCCTTGGGCATCAACAGCCCCCCCCCCCCCCCCATACAACTTGTCACTGGTCTTGGAACAAAGCCTTAAGTAGAATTGGCTTGCATCGGGGCCAGACCCTTCAAAACAAGTATGTCTCAGAGGCTAAGCTCTTCATAGATAAGCTGCTGCTGCTTTGAGCCCCACAAGTCCTGAACCAACTGCAGACTCAGATGAACAGAGATTGGCCGTTTGTCCTGACTGAATCTCAGCCCGTGCCTAACAGAGATTGGGGTACAACTACAAAACAAACCTGCTTTGATTGCCTTGTGACTTCCAAAAGAGCTTGATTTGTCAAACTTCTAACCCAGGTAAATTGCAGATGAGGCAACAGTTCCGTAAAGTACCCAAGTTAGCAAACATCCATGCACCCAAGCTTCATTATTGGCAAAATCTTGATTTCAATCTCGAGCTTTTAAAATGTTTTTGCAGCACTGCTGTTGTAACAGTACATCTCTCAGAGTATGCTGTCATTTCAGAGTTTTTGTTTTTTTTCCATCTTAGGATGTCTTTGTCCTTAACATGGGAAAGAATTACATAATGGTTTATAAATACCATGTGATGTTACTAAAACAATATTGGCAGCATCTTGGGTTTTGCCTTAAGTCTTTTTTCTCTACCCATGGTAAACTATGCAGTTGGTAAAGGCTTTTATTTGCTTATTTTTGGTCCCTGTTGCAGGTTGCAAGGGAAGTACAGCCCCAATTTGATAATACTGCTCAAGAATAGACATTTGGCTAGAGCATTAGAACTAGAAAGTAGGTCATGACAGTTTTACCAGAATACCTATTAGCTGAGATAGTGATAAGAATTGCTAAAGGCTTCTGAGCACTTTCATATTCCAAGTAATGCCCTAAGAGATTTTTCTTCTGAAATTAAAAATGGAGATCTATATTTTTAATCTGGAAGATGTAAACAGAGGCCCTAAACTGCAAAGGTAGGAACCTGTCCCTCAGAAATCTGATATCAGTTTCCTGGACCAGGATCCTCTGTTGAACTCTGCATAACCTTTAATATCTTGTCTACTAAACATAAGGTAGGGCTCTGTGTGTGTGTGTGTACACGTTTGTTTGGAATGGATATTGGACAGCTGGTGTGCTGAAGGCAAGATGCATGATATATACACATGAATATACCTAAATACATGCAGAGAAAGTTCTCATTGTGGGGACCAGCCACTGCCAAACAAATAAGGGTGGTTTGTATTTTCTGTCCTGGGGGCCTCTCAGTCAATTTTGCAAAGGCTAAAAGGGCTATATATGCAGAACTAAAATCTTAAGTTTGGGCATTAGTTACAACACTCAGAATTTTAAAAGGTTTGTGAATAAGTGAGCAAATCTCAAAGCACCAGGGTGAAAAGTCACCTAGCTACCATACTTGGCATGTGCAACCAGAATCCAGTCTTGAGTCTTGTTTTCATCTTAGAAATGCAAAGGCTAGGCCGGGCACGGTGGCTCGTGCTTGTAAGCTTCAGCCTATGAAGCGGCCAGGGCTAGGGATCGTGGTTCGAGTCCCGCTTGGGGCCCATAGTGAGACCTAGTTCCAAAAAATAGCTGGGCATGGTGGAGCACGCCTGTCATCCCAGCTACCTGGGAAGCTGAGGCTGAGGATGGCTTGAGTCTGTGGTACCCCGGGCAATGTGAGCTTGCGGTTCCACAGGCAAAAATAGCAAGACCTAGTCTCAAAAAAAAAAAAAAAAGCAAAGGCTAAATGACTGACTTCACAGAGAGTAATTTTACTGAAACTGCCCACCTTTCTGCGTTTGGCAGCTTTCAGATACTTGGCTTGCTCTGGATTAATCCCTAGTTTATAGCAATTTACTTTTAGTAGATTTTGATGATCTGCTCTTGTCTATTCATCTCAACTTGAATAATGTCATTTTTGCAGAACCATTGAGTCTGACTTCCAAGCACCACAAGTTCATTCATAAAAGTAATTACCCATTTTAAATACTTTAAGTATTACCAGTTATAGCATAGAAACCCCAAGAAATGAATAAGTACACATGGAATTTTCATTAGCATATACATGCTTAATTATCTGAGGTTTTTCATGAAGAGCTGATTAAATTGTTCTGGGATATATACTTCCTTATATGCCCATCACACATGTAGTGTGCAGTTTGAAGCCAGGTACATCAACTGTGCTAAAATATGTCCATGCATCGCTCTGGGCACCACATAGGAGCTTACTACTTAGAAATCTTTAAAGAAACAAAGCTTTGCATCCCTGAAGAAGGCATGGTACGGAGGTGCAAATCCCCTTAGGAGATTCCCACCACAACCCCTGGGTATTCAAGTGACATGTAAGCCCTGAGAAATAGGGTCATTTTACCACCTTTTGGCAGAGTGACATTGAGTCACTCTTATCCTCTTGAGTCACTCATCCTAAGAAGGAGTAATACTGACTGAAGGTGGAGGGCACCAAATAGCAAGTTTGACTTTGTGACATAGTCTAGGGGTGAGTCCTCACCTGGACAGGTCTCCTCAGGCTTGGCAGCAGCATCTGGTTCAGCTGACACCGTGGATTAGTTGAGCCACCTTGTTTATCCACCTGATAAAAGAGAATTGAGAAACATGGTGTATGGTCTCTGCCAGTTAGATAAGCTACAATCATGCCCCAGCTCCACTTCCTGCTCCTCCTCAAGGGAAAAAAAACACGAAAGGGCAGTAATTACAGACTTGAAGAGTAATTTTCCTTCATCACCACCCAAATCATGAAAAGGTGCTGAGACAGTATTTTTAAGTGGTGTGTAATCTAGGGAGGAAATATTTATAATCCATGCTTGTTTCTATTTCCATATTTTCTGCACTGTGAGCTGTGTCTCAGGTCTCTAGCAGAGATGTACAGTTAAGAGTCCTTTTTTTTTTTTTTGAGACTAGGTCTCCCTATTTTTGCCTGTGGAACTGCAGGCTCTTGTTGCCCGGGATACCACGGACTCAAGCAATCCCCAGCCTCAGCTTCCCAGGTAGCTGGGATTACAGGCGCGCGCCACCACGCCCAGCCATTTTTTTGGAACTAGGTCTTGCTTTGGGCCCCAGGTGGGACTCGAACTGCGACTCCTAGCCCCGCTGCTTCATAGGCTAAAGCTTACAGGCACGAGTCACCTTGCCGGCCTAAGAGTCTCTTTATAAGTAGTTTTCTCAACCAGAGGGAAGGGAAGAAAGTGCTCATTACAAAGTACTTTCCAGCAGCCTGTTACACGCTCAGCCAGCATGCTCTCTGCTCCAGGTGTAGGGCTAGACCTGGGGAAATAATAGCCAAAGCATGAACAGAAGTCCAGAGTGATTTCCATGCAGCAATTTACAAGTTAGTATGAAGCGGGGACTCAAAATGAACCCAGTTCCTTTCATTGAGAAAGGAATGTGGCATTGCTGTCATCTGCATCTGAAAGACAGAGACTAAGACTAGCCTGAGGCCAGTTCCCCTTTTTACAGTAAAGTGATTACCTGGGCAGATTTGGGATTATGTAATACAGGGTCCTGAAGTGGGGACTCCCAAACAGGCCCAGAGGAGAAAGGGAGGTACAGATACCACAGGGGTGATTGTAAATGGGGAGCAAGGAGAAGGATCTTGGAAAGGTGGAGTGTGGCAGGGATATGATTTTTTTTTTTTTTTTTTTTTTTGAGACTAGGTCTTGCTATTTTTGCCTGTGGAACCGCAGGCTCTTGTTGCCCGGGGTACCATGGACTCAAGCAATCCCCAGCCTCAGCTTCCCAGGTAGCTGGGATTACAGGCGTGCGATTTTGGAGAGGAGCGTAGAGAGTGGAGTGAGAGCGAGAGCCTGAAAATTAACATCAGGCGAGGAGATTTTGGGCCTCAGGAGAAGGACCCAGGAGCTGAGTTCTCTGGAGCTACCTCACCTCCCCAGCACTCGGTTCCTGAGGATGGAGAGCTGTGTGAAGAGGAGAGGTGACCCTAGTAAAGTGCAGAGCCACGGTGACACTCTCAGACAGGCCTGCCTCGGGGAGACCCACCTGAGCCCCACCTGTGCTAGTTGGATTCATCTGGTGCCAACTGGAGCAACAGGATTAGGCGTCAAAGACACAGCCTGGTGTTTTCAACCAGAAGTGCCCTGAGACTGAGGTAAACCCCACAAAGCTCCTTAAAGAACAAAAGTGGGACCCTGTGAGGGTGCAAACTCTTTCAATTTGTCCCCCCCCCCAGTATCTGGAAATAAACCTCTTGTCTATCCTGGTCATTAAAGTTTGATACCTGAGCAGTTGCTGTGCGCAGGTGGAAAAACCCATTAAAAAAAAAATTAAACAGGGGTGTCCCTATCCCCCGGATAACAGTAGGAAAGATCTAGCTACATCAAGTGACCTTTTAAATAATGTGAACCTGCACTTGCAGTGGGTGTGCTGATGGACAGTGGGGTGAAAGCCCAGAGGGGTCCAAGAAGGCCTCCCCAAAGGCCAGGCATTTGGGCTGACATCTGTAAGAGAAGCTGGCTCAGTTAATGACCCAGGAGGAGAGGCTTCCCTAGGCCCTGTGAGGGGAGAGTATGGTGCTTGTGAAGAATCCATGCAGCGTGGCTGGAGGGCAGAGCACCCAGCGGCCTGTGAGGTGGGGCCTGTATAGTCCCAAGTCCAATTCGGTAGCCCCCCAATTGTGAAATCAGCTCTAAGTGGGAAAATACAGGGTTTTTTAAAACCTTTGAGAAAACAAGATTAATTTTTAATATGAAGTACACATTGAAATCATTGTTTTTAATACATTGGGTGAAGTAAATATATTTTATGCCCATTTTTACTTTTTAAAAAATGTGGTTACTAGAAAAATTTAATATGTGGCTTCCATTCTATTTTTATTGGATATCCTTGGCCCAGGTGAAAGATTTATTCTAGAACAACAACACACCACTGGACATTTTCAGCAGGGGCTATCATAATCAGACTTGGATTTTGGGAAGTGAGAGAAAAACAGAGCCCTCCCATACTCACCCAGTACAAAGCACCAGAATTTTCCCAGCCTGACCTGCCACGCTTAAAAGGATTTTATTCTACTGTCAGCAAAATTGAAGTATAGAGCATGAGAGGGGGAGGGGGAAAATTGGGGGTTGGGAGGGCCACAACAGGCAAAGACGATGGTGATGGTTCATGGGTGATAGGGTGGTGGGAGAACCCCAGGTAGATAATGATGTAAAAGAAATAATAAAAATAAATACTAAAAAAGAATAAAAACTTTTTTTTGGAGACTGGATCTTGCTATTTTTTGTCCATGGAACCGCAGGCTCATGTTGCCTGGGGTACCATGGACTCACGCAATCCCCAGCCTCAGTTTTCCAGGTAGCTGGGATTACAGGCGTGCGCCACCACACCCAGCTATTTTTTTTTGGAACTAGGTCTCGCTATGTTGCCCCAGGTTAGTCTCGAATGCCTGGTCTCAAGCGATTCCTAGTCCCGGCCTCGCTCCATAGGCTGCGATTAAAGGGATGCACCAACTGTGCCTGGCCTAAAACATTTTATTCTTCGTGAAGCTGTTAAATTAAGGAACCCACAAGTGAACAAGGTTGCTAGAGGTTAGAAAGTGCGTCTTTTGAAGTCAGGCAACTCTGGGCCTGAACTTTTCCTCCTACTCTTCACCTCTCCAGGCTTCTGTTTTCTAATAGAGAAAACAGGATTGTTCTGTCTCATAAGGAGGTAAGAAGTGACATGACCCCACGTGTTCCTGGGAGCAGAACTGCTCCTGCCCATAGTGAGTGCCAGCAACGGTGATGGTTATTACAGCTTCTGATCCCACGTCCCTGGAGTTGGCTAGCTCTGCTCTCTGCTACCCTGCTGGCAGAGCCATGGGCCTTACCTGCTCCATCAGCCCAGGACTCCCTCCCCCAAGCTCCTCCCAAGGCCTCCCGGAAACAGGATTTCTTTCTTTTTTTGAGACTAGGTCTCACTATATTGCCCAGGGTAGTCCCGATCCCGCAGACTCAAGTGATCCCTAGTCTCAGCCTCCCAGGTAGCTGGGATTACAGATACCTGCCACTGCACCTGGCTGCTTTTTCCAGACCAGGTCTCGCTATATTTAGTAGTCTCGAACGCACGAACTCAAGCAATCCCTGGCCTCTTGCCTCCCAGCGCTTGGACTACAGATGCACACCACCACGCCTGGCTGGAAACAGGATTTCTGTCCTCTCCTGCAGCTTCTTCTGATCTGCTGGGGCTTATCCAGGACCAGCTCTGTCAGCTGTGTGACCTCTCGAATTTCTGAGTATTCCCAGAAAAGACTGGGTCCTGACCCAGTGAAGGCAGTTCCGACAGCCTCAGCGCCTCTGTCTGCCCCGAAACAGGACTTTGTTCTTGTCACCAACGGGAGATGAGGCCTGTTGCACAGGTCAGCAGACAAGGCTCGGGGGTCTGTGCCTTACACAGCTGCTGCAAGGGGAGGGAGGGCTCACAGTCCCCTCATCAGACTGTCCCGCGGGAGCAGTGCAGCCTGTTGGAGCTCACCCCAGGAAATGGCATCCCTTGGAAGGAAGCACCCAGACACCCCCAGGGAGTCAACCCTTCTTGGAAAAGTTCAGCAGCATCTTAGAGGCAAGAAAAGCCAAACACTTGGTTCCTCAAATTGAATAGACCTCCCACCCCCAAGTCTCTCCCTTTTCTCCAGCCCCTTCCAGAGCAGCTGGTGGACCAAGGAAACAGGAAGACCCCCTACCCATACCTGGGGAATCTGCCAGCCACTGGTCATGGATCCTTGGTGCAAACAGCGAATGCAGGAGGCGGGGCTGGGTGGGAGGTTCAGTGAGAACAGGCCCGGTGGGCCCTGGTGGGGCTGCTGCGCCAAAGGCAGCTACAGATAGGAACCCACATGTGGGGGGTGGTTCCCAGCTTCATGGAACCTTCCAGTGAGAGGAGATGGGTCCTCAGCATCAACTAAGCTGGAGGGACCCACGGCATCTACAGCCCACAGGCTCCCAAACTCAGTTGGACATTGGAGTCATCTGGGAAGCCTTGAAAACTGGCTTCCTGAGTCCTGCCCTCTGAGGGGTGGGACTTCATGGTTGTGGAGGTCAGGCCCTGGAAGTCCTAAAAGGCCCCCAGCTGAATTTAATGTGTGGCCCAAATCAAGGCCAATTGGTTGGGCCAAATGATTTAAGGTGGAAACAGGGCCACGGGGGTCCGAGGAAGGGAACTGCTCACAGAACAGTGTTCAGAAACTGGGCCGACTGGACAGTGGCCTGGGCCGAGACCTAGCTACCCTCTCGGCATGCTGTGGGGCCTCTCTGCCTGGAAGAGAGGAGGCAGCCAGGGAGGCCAGGCCTCACATCCTGATACTGGGAGAGAAAATGCACTTTGGCCAGTAGGTGGCTGGGGTGTGGGCAGCCACGAAGAGGGCCATTCTGCACTGCCCAGGGCACCAACCTCCAGGTGCAGGGCTTTGAAGGGGAGCCCTGTCCATTCATGAACTCTGGCCCATTCACTGACTCATTCCTGCATTCGAATATTCACTCAGCAAGACTCATTTTTTTCTTGTGGTTTTGGGTACTCTATTTTTTTCTTTTAATATATTAAAATTTTTTTTTAGATTAAAGTCTTACATGCTCTAGTTTTAAAATCTAATGATACTAAAAATCAGGGCCTATGAACAAGCAAGAAGGCAAAATGCCATGGGGGGAGGCAGCCACATGAGTTCTCGTGTGGCACTTAGTGGGCACTTTCATTTCCATATTAGCTTTTGTGGGGAAATAGGTGTCAGTTGTTTTCTTTTATTTTGACATAGTTTACTACTTCCACAAAAGTTGCAGGAACATATACCCTTGACAATAGCTAGCATTTGCCAGGTTTGGTTTACTAGGATACATGTTCTTTTCTACTTTTTTTTTCCTACTGCTGTTTTTATCCCCTCTATTCTAAAAATCATCTATCAGCTCACAGAGCCCCCATCCTCCATCCCACCACTCCCTCCAGCAGTGAAGGTGTTTTGGAGTTTGACAATTTTGACAATATGTTCAGGCATTCAGCACATTCTCAATAGTTTGCAATTACAAACAATGCTGCCATTGGTAACCCCATGCCTGTGTCTTTTTTTTTTTTTTGAGACTAGGTCTCACTATTTTTGCCCATGGAACCACAGGCTCACGTTGCTTGGGGTACCATGGACTCATGCAATCCCCAGCCTCAGCTTCCCAGGTAGCTGGGATTACAGGTGTGCGCCACCACGCCCAGCTATTTTTTTGGGACTCGGTCTCAATACGTACCCCCGGCGGGACTCGAACTGTGATTCCTGGCTCCGGCCATGGTTTCCTAGGCTGCCACCTACAGGCATGCACCACCATGCCTGTGTCATTTTGTATCATTGAAGATTTATATTTTGGGTAAACTCCTAGAAGTAGGACTGGAGGGTTAAAAAAATAAATGTATTTGTCATTTTATTAACTATTACCAAATTTTGCCCCATAAATGTCTAAACATTTCACCTTCTCACTGACCAGGTTTGAGGACGTTATGTCTCCCCACACCCTAACCGACAGAATGTTGTCATGTTTCATATTTTCTGCAAATCAGATCTCAGATATGGCATGTTAACACGTAGGTACTATGATTATTCAGGACTGGCAAGGTCCAGAGGGCAGAGGACAATGGACTTGGGGAAGATGATTTGTTATAGTTCCCAAGAGGAAGCAGACATGGCCACCTCCCAGGCCAGCCCCAGCGTGGCTCAGAGAACCGAGGGAGCCAGGGCACATGGAGACAAGAGCCTTTATTTCTTGGGGAGAAGGGCTGAGGCAAACTAAACAGGATGAGCAGGTTTAGGACCGACTAGTTGAACCATTTCTTGGTTATGGGATGAGGGACTCCCCCTGATTATCTGGGGCCAATCAGGGCACGTGGGCAGTGGCCCAGCCTGCCAGCTACAGCTTTCTATCTTGTCAAGGTTGATTTCATTCATTGCTTTGGTTATATCACTCAGTGAGCCTTTTTAATTGTTGGGAAGTAATTCTTTACAGGTCTCTGACATGTAGCTAAGGGAGCAGAGGCTCTCTGGCTGTCTCTGGACCATCTTCTTAAGGATTTTTGTATGCTAAATAGCTCCACAGTAGGAGATACTCTGTCTCCATAACAAAGGGTCCATTCCTTTACTGCCTAGGATAATAAGGATAATGTCTCTCTCAGGGGCCAATGTCAGAATTACTGCCCATTATACAAGATTCTGGTTCCCTTTGCTTGGGTTCCTTCTCTGTAAGCTGTTTTATTTTAAAAATATATATTTGCACATATTTCTTTGAAAAATTGTGGGCTGTATTTTTAAATGTCTGAGGAAGGTGTTGAAGCAAGTGATCTGTAGGCAACCTCATGAACTACACACTCCCCTGTGTGGGGTGGGGATGGCAGAGAACTCCTGGCCCCCAGAAACCCCAGGCGTGTCTGCAACTGGCAGATTTGATCAGACCTGAGGTTGCAATGAAGAGTTAGACCAACACAACACACCTTGTTCTGTGGTGAAAGCATAGGCACCAGGTAAGAATTACTTGGCTGCTTGTTGCAGGAGATACTTACTTTTAGGAGACCATGAACCCCTAAACCATACCTGACTTTAGGGAAAATCCATGCTGGCTTCTAGGATTTGGAGACTTAGCTGAAAATCCAATTTGATTCTATAAAATAATGGCCACTTGGGGTGGGGGGACATAGAGAGGTTAGGAAGAGGAGTCGTCTGAGCTATGAGTATGGGACCATTAGCAGTTTACTGAATTCTTTTTTTGTGTGTTTTGTTTTTGTTTTTGTTTTTGGAGAGTAGGTCTCACTATTTTTGCCTATAGAACTGCAGGCTCATGTTACCTGGGGTACCGCAGACTTAGCAATCCCCAGCCTCAGCTTCCCAGGTAGCTGGGATTACAGGTGCGTGCCACCATGCCCATCTATTTTTTTGAGACTAGCTCTCGCTACATGCCCCTGGTAGGATTCGAACCATGATCCCTGGCTCTGGCCGTGGCTTCCTAGGCTGCTGCTTACAGGCATGCGCCACCATGCCTGGCTTTTTTTTTTTTTTTTTTTTTTTTTTTTTTT
>PVHY01012782.1:0-43277 GCA_004024945.1 Uropsilus gracilis | reverse complement strand
CCCCCCCCAGCAGGGTGGATGTTTACTTGTCTTCTCAGCCTGTTTTCAGTAGCTGAAGGGCCTTGGTACAAGTTTCTCCTGCCTGGTGCTCTCTCCTCACCCCCCATCTTCACCTAACTGTCCTTTCTCATCCTCAAGACCTTCACTTAAGTCCAGTTTCCTCAGAGAAGCTTTTCCGGGCTGAGTAAACTAAAAATCCCTGCTATTCACACCCTCCCCCAGGTCTCCCGAGTAGCTCAAGTCACACCAGTCAGTGCCCATCTTCAGTGTCCACCAGACTGTCCACTCCAGGTGAGTGGGCACCATGCCTACCGGTTCCCCTATGTCTCCTCAATATCAGCCTCAGAGACCAAAGCATTGGCTGAACGAATGTCGTCCTTGCCTGTGGTTTCAGACCTTGTCTGCTCCTGGGTGTGACGACCCTTCTGACGCAGTTGCCGTTTTATTTTTATTTTTGACCTGTCATCTGGATCTTTTCCCTTTGTAACCCTGCCTAGCCCCTTAGAGGTGGTCCTGCGTGCTGCTGGCCTGCCCCGTGAATGAATGAATGAGTTCTTGGCAGGGAGTTGCTTTGATGCAGCGGCATCTCCTCTGCCAACAGTTAATGAGCTGTCTTCCCAGGTGACCATGGGAAGGACCAGGGCGAGATGACTGGGCTGGAGCTGATGCGGCCGCTGAGGGTCCCCTCCTCTTTGTCACCGCTGTCTTGCAAAGGGCAAGAAGTGGTCCCAAGGTGGGGGGACCTTGGTCTCTGAGGAGATCCTCTCCCAGGGGGGCGCTGGGAGAGCCCTCTCTGACACAGCGGCCTTGGCTCAGGTGACTGACCCCAGCTGCACCAGGCTTTATTCTTGGAGAGGGTGAAATGACAGCGGAGATGCTGAGATCTCCATCCTCTGGGCTCCCCACCCCCCTCAGTCTCTCGCTCCCCAAGACATCAGCCAGAAAGCGAGAGGAGAGGTCAGACCGAGCGGACCGCAGGGGGCCGGGGGGAAGGGAGGGGGGGCGAGGCCTGTCGGCTGGTGTCCTCTGTGTCTGGAGCCCAGGCCCCGGGCTCCCGGCCCCCGCGAAGCGAGGCGAGCCGGAGCTGTGAGGTGAATGCAAAGAGCCGGCTAGCTCCCAGCCCCGCGCCGCCGACGGCGTCCTCGGCCGCAGCCCAATGAGAAGCGAGCAGATAATTTATTCTCTAATCCCGGCTCGGGCGCCCGGCGCTGGCGAGCGGCGGGGGCTGAGGGTGGGTCTCACGCTGCCTCTCCCCCTCCCGCCCGCCGCCCCTCCCCACCCCTGCGGGCTCCCGGCGCGCACACACACATTTCCTGACAATTAGCGAGCACACCTTGGCCGCGCGGCCTCCGGCGGCGCCGCCGCTTTTGTCTCCCGCCCGCCCGGCGGCCAGCGCGGGCGGCCGGGCACGAAGTTGCGGCTCGGCGGCGCTGCTCCGGAATGCCGGCCGCCCGCTGCCGTCGGGGGGCGGGGGCGGGGGCGGGGTGGGCCGGACGAGCCGGCCCCGGGGCTGGGGGGCTGCAAAAGAGAGGCGAAGAGAAAGAAAAGTAAGGCAGCTCTGGCCCCTCTTTGTTATAACCCTGAGTGTGTGCGGGCGTGAGCGCGCGCGGGAGTGTCTGTGCGCGAGTGTGTGCGTGTATGGGTGCGCGCTCGTGTGCAAAGGCTGGCCTGTGTGTGCTGGTCGGGACCGGCCAGGCGCGGCGGGACCCGAAGGCGCCCGGCGGCGGGGCCAGAACTCGAGTTGAGCCGCGTCGCCGGTCTTTCTCGCTGCGACCGAAAACCGCGGGTGCGCGGGCAGGTAGCCGTCCAGCTCTGGCCAGTTTCTGAGGTTTGCGCTCGGAGTTTGCTCACAGAGACCTGGCGGGCGGAGGCGTTGGGGCCGTGGGGCGCGGTGGCCTGGTCTCTGCTGGGGCGTGCGCGAAGCGGAGCCGCCCGAGGGTCTGCCCCGACCGCAGGGGGCGCACTAGAGGGTCTCCCGCGCCGCTTCACGGTGCCCTGACACCCAGGTAGGAGCTGGTCTGGGAAGGCGCGAGGCTGTGGAGGTGGCTGTGGGGTGGGGAAGGCATGGAGGGGCGGCGAGACCAAGTCTATCTAAACGCCAATTCCCTGAAGTTCAGTGCATGGGTTGTCATTTCATACCTTAATCCATATTTATGCGGCGCTGAAATAGGCTTCATAATTAACTCCCGGAGTCATCCGCAGAGGTTAAAGGGACCCCGAAGATTTGTGCATTGATTGGGTACCACGGCTGTGTGTGTGTGTGTGTGTGCACGCGCGTGTATGCGTGCGCCCCGTTCGAGCCCATTGAGAAGAATAATTATTTTTCTCCACTGGAAGCTACAGCAGAGAATCAGACAAGGAGGGAAGAGAGAGGAAGAGAGAGACTGGGGAGGGAGAGAGGGAGAAAGAGACAAAGGAAGTGAGTGCAAGAGAGGAGCCGGCTTAGCCTGCGAACTGTGAGTACTAAATAGGCAGAAAGTGCTGTGAGTGGGGGACCCCCTTGGCCGGTAGCGGGCAGAGGGGGGGGGCAGCTGAGAAGGACCAGCCTCTTTGCCGTGGGTGGGGAAAAGGGGGTTGACTGGGCGATGAGGGGCCTGTGGAGCTCAAGGGGACTCTAGGATTGGGGTTGAGACACTCACCTGAAAGCCAGCACTGACTGGCCTTGGGCTGGTCAACGCCCCAGGTCAGCCAAAGAGAAACCCCCTACCCCACCCCCATTGCCTTTGTTCCTTTTAAAGGTTTTGTAGCTGGTGGGATTTGATGGGGAGTATATAAGGGAGCTAGACCCCTGGCCCAGGAAGTGCCTCGATATCCCTCTCTAGGCTGGGGGAACCCTTCTTTAGAAGCTTTCCCTTTTTTCTTTACCCCCTGGTATGGGGTGGGATGAGGCAAGGATCAAGACTTTTTAACATCTGTGCAGTTGTTTAGCACTAAGAAGGAAAAGGCAAGTGTTTCCTCGACCCAGAGGCAAAGGTCCTCAGGAGACCTAGCTTGGGAGCCTGGGAGAGGCCATATCCTTGGCCAAAATCACAAACTCTTGGCCCTGGGCCTGCCCCTCACCCCCTTCCTCAACCCTAAGTCCCTTGCACACCTAAGAGGGGCTGGAACTTGAGGCCAGCCCTGGCCTGGGTGAGATCTGGGGCGCAGGTTCAGAAAGGATAGCTGCGCCTTTCCTGGATAGAGTACCCCTAGGGAACCCAAAGACCCCAGCCCCTCTTTCTACCAAACTGGTCAGGAGAGGGCGGCTGGGGGCCCAAGGGAGAGCCCCTATTTGTGGTGCAGTCTGTTGCCTCCCTTTGGAAGCACTGTCTCGCTCTTCTTCCCTCTCTCTCCTCATTAACGAATTCTTCAGATCTGATTTTACTCTTTCCCGGTCCTTTTTCAATGGTCCTTCATCTTCCCATGAGCAACTTAGCCCAACTTAAGCCTTTGAAGAGCAAACTTTGGAGGGAGATGTGGCTCTTTTGAGACTGGGATGGGAGCCCCAATACCAGAGGTGGGTGGAATTGTCCTTTAAGAAACACCCCTGGGGTTTTCCCACCCACCAGAAGGACTTGTTAAGGCTCCAACTGGGACCAGCTTCTGTCTCAGCTTCCATCACCCCGTCAGGACCTGTCACAGTGAGGAAAAAGAAGAACTCATTTACTCTCTCTCACACATACAAACACTTCCTCCAGGAGATCCCCAACCCCTGCAATTGGGGTGTGTGTGTGGGGAATATCCAGCTAGCACCACAGTCCTTAAAGAGGCATGAGGTGGAAGGAGGGATCCTTAAGTAGAGAACCAAGTTCAGCTGCCTGGAAGCAGTTCTGGGTGGGTGGTGTGGGATAGTCAGGTAGGGACTCAGGTCTGAAAACCATTATGCAGGTGGGTCTGCCCCATCAGACATCTGTGTGGTGACTGTGTCTTTTGTTGCTGTCCCTGGTACCTCCACAAGGTCTGTCCCCTCCGTCACATATGCTCTGTGGATGTCCGCTAAAATGAGTGACTGCTCACCCGCTGTCTGTGGTACCCCACCCTTTTTCTCTGCCTGACCCTTCCTCTGAGCTTGGGAGCCTCTGACCCTTCCCCAGGAGCTTGGGAGAGTCCAGCTGTGATAGCCTTTAGGCCAGGTCATCTTGTAGGTCTGTGGGCTGCGGGTGCTCAGGGAGAGATGCTGTGGGGACAGGGAGGGCCTGGGCAGAGCTTGGGGCCCCTTTGATTTTCATGAGTCGCTCAGGTAGAAGTGCCTGAGTTGGCCAATGACCGGCTGATGTATTTCGTTTTAACAGTGGACTGCTGTGAGAGGCAGCGCTGGCAGCTCTGGGGGAACAGGGTGCATAAGCACCACCCTTCCCAGGGCCCTTCTCCCTCCCACAGCCTGATACTCAGTGGAGGACAGGTTCGGGGGCTTCACAGAGCTTCCCCACCAGCTTCCCACCCCTGGTTGCCTGAAGCCCCTTCCAGATCTGCCTTCCTTCTTCCTCCCCAAGGGCCCACGGACCCTGCCAGGCTGGGGGCTCCCTGTAAGCCTGGGATGGCTCAGAGCTGAGGCTCCTGAGACAACCAGAGAAAGCCCTTGGGAAAAAGAAAATTCATGGCTGGCCTCTCTGTGCTCTTGCTCAATGGAGCAGCATCCCCCAGTGGTGCTTGGGTGCTCCCCAGGTGACTGAGAGGGAACCCAGTTTAGGATCATGCTTAGGAGCAGGGAGCAGTCAGGCGCTTTGAGCTGTGCGGGAGGTAACCCAGTGGCCTAGAAGTCAGAGGTCACTCTACTCTTAGTAGCAAACACATCACTGGTTGGTGTCAGGTCTGCAGCACAGTGTAGGGGAGCTTGTGCTATGGTAGGGCGCTCATGGGCTCCTGCTGGAGCAAGGGACTGACCTTCCCTTGGAGCTGTTCTGGGCCAGGGACTGTGTCCACGGGCCCATCCCAACTACAGATCCAGCTCTGGAGGCCTGTTGGGGCAATCCACTCTCTGGGGTTCCTCTCAAGTTTGGATGTACTTCCCATGGGGGGTAGCAGCAGATACCAGGGTATTTTCTCCACCCCCAGCCAGAGACCCTCCTAGAGAGTACAGGCATGAGGAACTTTATCCACAAGCCAAGGCTGAAATATGGGAGAGAGAATCTGGTTCTGTTGTCCTTGTTTGCAGGCTTCATTGCTATCCATCCACGCAGCCACTTATCCAGCAAGTACATACTTAGATCACCTACCCTTGTGTTCTTAGAATAATGTGGTGTTTCCAGTTTAGTCTCCTTCGGCTAGATGTGTGATGTGATGACAGCAAGTACTGCCTGCTCAGGATCTCCTTAATATCCTGGTTTTCAGCCACCATGGGGAAAAAGGCTGAGCTGTGAGGTGTCATGCTCCCCAAAGATACTCAAGACTGAGAAGTCAGCTCCAGTGTAGTCTCACCAAGCCTTGGAGTTGACGGAACATTCTAGGTACTCTGTATCACTTTCTTCCAGGGGCAAGAATCCCTTTCACGATAGCCTGCTGGACACCTGCGGGTACCTGGCAGTGGGTCTGAGATGTGGTTGTGCACCTATGTTGGCCTTGCTGGTGGTAGGTGCCCATGGGCTCCTACTGGGGCAGCTGCAGGGTTGCCAGTATTTTCTTGGGTGGAGTTCAGTCTGCACACCTCGCCTCTCCTATGTCTGAAGGGGATGGGGTCTGAGACCCCAGAGCCTCCCTCTTTCATACTCCCACATCTCTGCGTTCTCCTGCTTGTTTTCTGCCTTGTCAGTGTTCATTCTTCCCTTCTGGACTCTCCCCTCTCTCTCTTAGCCTTCTGGTCTCTTCTCTAAGAACAGAAAGTGCCCAGCCAGCCTTTAAGGCCTTAGTTTTCTCATCTACCAAATGGGAATAATGACATTTGTCTGGTTGAATGGCCATCATTATTAGGGCATGCTTGACAGCTAGTTTTCTCTCAGTGAAATGGTGCCTTTTCCTTTCTCTCCTCCTCTTTTCTCCTCTGTAATTTCTCCTACATTTCCCTCTGCTGTCACCTCCTGTCCTGTTTTGTCTCCCCCAGTTCCATCTCCTCCCCTTCTGTTTTGTCCTCTATTTCCTTTCACTCCCTCCTGGTTGACCCCCTCAGTTGGCCCCCCAACTCCTCCCACAGCCTGGTGACAGGGCCCAGGCTGTGCTGACAGCCGAGCGGCTTCTCAGCTTCCCATTAGAGGCCGGAGAATGTGTGGAGTCATGAAGGACAATGGGAGCGGCTGCAGGAAGAAAGGGGCCTCTGTGGCTGAAGTCTTCCGGAGCCCGGGCTCCGCTGAATGGGTCACCTGAGGGGCAGGGGAGGGGTGGAAACTGGAGGTGCAGAGGAGGCCCCAGGTGGCAGGCGCCCCAGGTGGCAGGCATGAAGGAGCTGGCAGGGCTCTCTGGAGTCAGGCCTTGGGGATTCTCTGCATCTGCTGGCATTTTTGGGGAGAGCTCAGACCTCAAAGGCTGCCTGTCTCCCTGGAGTGGCTGGTGCTGGGATACCGAGCAGGGGAAGACAGAAGAACCTCCAGCAGGCCTGTGAGGTGCCCTTCAGTCACCCAGGCCTGGTTAGGTGGCTCACTCCACCCAACAGAGCTGAGGAAAGTTTGGGGGTGTTTCCAGAAGAGATAGGATGGCTTGAGGAGGGAAAGTCGTTGGGGGCTTGCACTAAGTGCTGGCCCTTCACTGGAGAGTGGGGAGTCAGGCCTGGAGAGAGCAAGAAAGGCCGTGAAGTCTTCAGGACAGACCATTGCCTGAGACCCAAGGCCTCCAGCCTCAGAAACACCTTGGAGAGCGACTGTCCCCTCACAGAGTTGACTTGGGACTGCTCAGGTGGCTGGCATGGCCGGCAAGGCTAAGCCACACGCCCAGTGGCTGGACTTGGGTAGACGGGCCTAACTGACCAGGAGTCCAAGGGAAGGGCAAAGGCAGGTCAGTAGATGGCCAGGCCTGGATGGAATTTAGGATCTGCTCGATGGTGGGAGTGGAAGATGCAGAAGGAGGAGGCTTTTGTGGGGAAGTGAGAATGGGGGGGCTTCGGAGATGGGGGGTGCAGGCAGGAGGGGGACCTCCTAAGAGTTGCCCCACGTCTTCTGCCAAAAATTAAACCATAAAAGTACTGGAAGGGAGAGGCATGGGGAGGAAGGAGAGAAAGGAGATGGGGGAGGGAAGGGACAAACAACCCCTCCATACCAATAGCTCAGCAGGGGACTTGAGTAATACAGGCCTGCTTCAGCCCAGTGAGATCAAAAGCAAGTAGATACAAGAGGTTTGTGCTTCACCGACCAGACAGCCAGAGGCTCAATGAGACCTTTGTTACCCAGGCCCAAGTCAGGGTTGAAGGAATACCTGACCGCCCAGCCGGCCCCCACACCCAGGGCCACCGGGCTGGGGGAGGGGTGTCAGGTCTCCACTAATGAGTGGAGCTGAGTTGGGCTCAGCCAGGACCAGGCTGGAGGAGGGCGGGAATAGCGAGGAGGGCAGATCCTTGGGCCTGGAGCTTCTGGGGGTGAGTGGAGGAGAGTGAGGTTGCTTGAAAGGCAGGAAGTGGCTCTGCAGGAGCTGTGAGGGATTTGGAGGGCCAGGAGCCCCCCCAGGCCCAGAAGGTGAGCAGCCCTTTGGACTCAGCCTGGCCCAGGGTCCCTTGGGAGGGGACTGAGGGCATTCTGCTTGGAGCCCACATTTGCAGGCCCTGGGGGCCTGAGTCTGAGATTCTGGGGGCCTGTGGGAGAGGAAGGAGTCCCTCAGAGGCCTCAGGGATTGGGGTTGAGGACCCAAAGTTCAATTAGAAAGTTGGAGGATGTCTGATTTGGCCCTACGGTTGGATAGAGCATGTATGTATGTGTATGTGGGGTGTGTGTATGTGGTGTGTGTGTGTGTATGTGGGGTGTGTGTGTGTCTGTGAAAGAGAGAGAAAGAGAGGCCCTATAAAGGAGGGTGACTGGCCAGTGAGCCTGCCTCTGAGGCTGTAGGAAGGGCTGAGGTGGGTGCTACTGCTGAGCTGATTGGGCCTGATCTGGGTCTTTGGCCTCTTTGCATCCTGTTAGAGGTCCCTGAGAGGTCAAGGCTGGGCATGGGACTTTCCTGACCTTGGGCAGCAGAAGCACTGAAGGCCCAGTCCGGCAAGGTGACCTGTCCAAACTGACCCATCGTGGGGGGCATGGGGAGGGGACATTGCATGTGTTTAGAACAGATTTTTCTGGGGTCTTGAAACCTTGGTTCCCCAGCTTTTCACCCTAGTTCTGGAGATGCCTATGCTAGCCCCTGGATCCTGCCTGTGAGAGGCAGAGTACCAAGCTCCCCTCTGCAGCGCCTCTCAGGGCTGGCTCTGGGCTGGTGGGCATTTCGAGCGCAGGCTTTTTCTACCTAGACTGGTGTGGGGACAGACCCCAGCCCCCAAAGACCACGCAGGCTTGGGGCTGGATAGCAGCTACTCATACAGCTTTAGGAAATGGGCCAGCCCCTAGCCTTCAGGGCGTCCGCATCCGCGAAACTTGTTCAGCCTTCTAGAGAAAAGGCAGGCTTTTGTCTGCTCTTCTTTGCCCAGACCCTCTGTCTGCTTTGCTCCTCTGCCTGAGCTAGAAAGGGTTAAGCTTTGGAAAAGGCCTAATATGGGGGCCTGCAGTAGCAAAAAAGGATCCGGCCTTATTCTCCGGGGAGGGGACAGTTAAGAACCCCGGGCAGGGGGCTGGAGGCTAATTAAGGCGCTTGGAGGAGGTCCTTTATGGCCAGGAAGCCACCTCTCCTCCTACCCCGGAGTGAAGCCCATTGTATGCGGCCTTTGTGGAGCAAGAACTGGAAGCTCATTACGGGAATGGCTTTAATGCTTTGGGGCCCAAGCAGGTGGTGGGGGATGGTGAGAGAATGTAACCTGGGGGGCCTTGCACCTCAAGGAAGGCAGTGTGGGTGGCTGGGGTGGGTGGGAAGGGCCGTGTGGTATCCACAGCTCCCTGCTTCCTTTTGAGATTCCCGCCGCTGGACCCCTCAGCTCTGCTGTGGCCTATGGCTTTTCATTCCTATGTGATTGCTGTCCCAAACTCATGTAGGGCTAAAAGCCATGGGCTACAGTGAGGGGCGTGCTCCTTCTCCTGCAGCACTGGCCACCCTCCCCCGACACCCGCAGGAGTGAGCAGGGGGGGTGAGGGGGTCACAAAAAAAGGGGCACCTGAAGGGGACTCTGCTGGGGGGGGGCATGCAGGGGATCTGGTCACTCAGGGCCTGGGGCTAGTAGGCTGTGTGGCCTTGGCCTAGGCTGTGTGGCCTTGGCCAAGTCTGTTTCTGTCTCTGAACCTGGTCCCTCTCCCTCTGAGACAGGGCTGGACTGGGATTGCCGGAGAGAGCTGCCCTCTGAAGCTGGAGGGAAACATTCAAGGTGGAATGGCTCTGATGGGTCCCTTCCCCCTTGCTGGTGGGGCTGGACTCAGACTTGGCTTCAGCAGCGCTGCACCAGGCAGCACTTGAGCCTCTGCCTAAGCCTCCAGGCCAGCGGTGTGGGAAGAGGCTCAGCGGGGCCAGAGCAGCAGGACTGGGCTTGGGGCTTGGGGCCTGGGCTCCTAGCTCCAGCTCTGCTGCCCTGTCCAGACACTTCCTCCTTCTGGGCCTATGAAGAGACCTGCCTCCCCACTCCTCCCCCCACCCCATTTTTTCTTGTCAGTCTCCTGGCCTGACTTCCCCAGGCCAGTTTCTACTCAGAATCCCACTTAAGCCTGCAAAGCCCCATTCTAGCCACCCGGAAGACTCCAGCAGATGGGAATAGCAGCAGTCTGCCAGAGCAGCGGGGATGCACCTTGCCTGTGTCCCCCTCCAGCCCCAGGTCCGTCTAAGATGGACCACTGAGGAAGTAGGACTATGTTGGTACGGAGACTCAGAAGGCGAGTTACTTATAATGTCTTGAGCCCTGCGCTCACCTAGTGCCTGCTGGTATCAGACGAGAGTCCACCCATCTGACCTGTAGGAAAGAGGTACTGTCATTACCCATTTCACTTGTGGGCAGTCCGTGGCACTAGGAGCTGTGAAGCAGGTCCACATTCACCTGGCTAGTAAAGGGCAGCCCTGCACTATGGAGCTGTGTTCTCTGTACCCTGCTGGGATCACCAGAGCCCCCAGTGGTGCAGGGAGAGAACTCTGAAAGCCCTGAAGCGTCCTCCCCAGGTCTCCGCTAGATGTGTGTCCACAAGTGTCCCTACCGCCCATCTCCAACCATTCTTTGTCTACCACTAGTTTTCCTTTTCTAGCAGTAGCGCAAAGGAGGAAATGGAAACAACAGAAGCAAAGAGAAAGCCCCAGTCAGCTGGCTTTTGCTGGGATGAGTCCAGGCCCCTTCTCTCCCCCCAGCTTACATGGTGGAAGAAACAGGGGTGAGGATTTGAATTTGCCAGGCATGAGCGGTGACTTAACACCTTCCAGTTTGCCCCAAATTCAGAATGAGCTCTCCTGTCCAGGGTTCTGCTCTGCGAACTTCCGGGGAGCGGGGTTGTACTTCTTAGCTCCTAACTGCAAATTCAGGTTGGAGCAATGTCCCCTTCTTGTCCCCCAAACTGGGTATCTCTCAGGAACCCTGATGCATGGCTTTGGGGGAGGCTGAGCACTAGGCTGGGCCTGGGACGCAGGGGACGGAGGAGCCCCCAAACTGGAGATTGCATGGGAAAAGTAAGGTAAGGCACTCACTCGTGAATGAGTACCAACTGGGAGAAAAGGGGGTGAGTGAGTTCAGCCCAAGTGGCTAAAAGTAGGGACAACAGCAAGCCCCACAACTCGACAGCTGACCTGAGACAGTCTCTCCTTTGCTGGGGCTAGCCTGGGGTGCTTCTGAGGTTACAGAGACATGGCTTCCTTCTATTCTTTGTCTCTTGGCCGCTGCAGAGGGCCGACCTGCAGAAGATAGGCAATTATATATGTCACATAATTGTCGAGCGGAGTTGAATAGGCAAGCTGGCCTCGTGCCCTCTCTCCCCGGAGGATGCCCAGATCAGAGTGCGGTCTGCCTCGTGTCCTACCTGCAGACAGCTGAGACCCAAAGTATTCGGAGCAACCCAAGCCCTGTCCTCTGCATGCGATGCGCAGCACAGCCTCCCTTGAGAGAGGGGGCCCCTGCTTAACAATGCTGAGATTCAGGTGAGTCTTTTGTTTGTTTTGTCCCATTTTTTGGAAATGGGGGTTGGCTGCTCCTTTCTAAATGCCACACCTAGCAAACAGAATCTCTGTCCTCTCTTTAGAAAAGGGTCACATTAAAGTTTGAGCCGGGAGTCTCTCTGGCACTGCAGTCTGGACCCCCAGACTCCTGGCCGTGCTGAGTGCCAAGCCCACCACCCTAGCCGTGCTTGCAGCGACTCAGTCTCTGCTGAGCAGACCCATAGGCTTGGGTGGCCAGGACAGAGGACACCTCAGGACCATGGGTGCCGGCCCCTCTCACTCCCTTGACTCCCTCAGAACTGGCCAATGCTTGACTGCCCTTGGAGACTTGAAAGGTCAGGGGTGCTTCCCTTCTTTCTCCATGGGGAGACAAGCATGAAACAGAAGGGGGCTGGCATCCGACCTGGGCAAGCCAGGACCTCTGAGGCTGTCCAAGGCAGAGAGACCTTGCTGCAGAGCCCAGTAAACAGAGGCCAGGGCTTGGTCTCGAGCAGGCCAGGAAGGAGTTAATCTCCAAGGAGGACCTCGGGCTTCTTCCAGACTGCAGGCTTGTGCCCAGCTTTGCCTCTGCCAACTCTGGGAAGAAGTCCTGGGATCTGTAGTTTGTGCCACCACCCACCCCTGGCCTGCCTGTTTATCAACACGGCCTTGGAGACTACAGTTCCCAGAAACCTAAAGAGGCCAGGCTTTGGGGGAAGGGGTGGGGTGTGAGGCTCGGTGGCAGCAGGAGCCAAAGGGAGAGGGAGGAGGTGGGGAGAGAAAACCCAATTCACTCCCTTCCTTTTTAATTCTTTCTCCTGGTGTGTCTGCTCCACCGCCCGAGCTAATCCCCCAAATCCGGTCTCCTAAGCCGCAGCTGCTTCCCTGAGCCGTGATGAATGGCTCGGGGAGGGAAGGTGAATTCATATTTTAATTACTGAGGCGCGGTGCTGAGGGGAACTGGGGAAGGGACGGAGGGCTCAGCTTTGTTCCGGACGCAGGGGGCACCCCTCCTCACCCAGTCACTTTTCTTTTGCCCTTTACCTGGAGGTGGGGGTGGGGCAGAGTGAGGATGGAGGTGCCTTGCTGGAGGCTACTCTACTCCTGTTTTGGAGGTGAGGGGGTGGGGGTGGGAGGGAAAATATACCTTTCTTGTTTATCAGAGATTTCCTGGCCTGTCCTAACACTTGTAAACACCTTCCAACCCTGGCAGCCCCACACCGCGCCCACTTGGATGGAAGATACTGCCCAAATTGGAAGCACCTGGGAGCTGGTGATCTCCAAACCTGAGTCCCTTCTTCCCTTGGTCCTTTCATACTTGACCCCTTTGCACGCCTCAGACCATTGCCCCATTTGTTGAAGGAGGGGTCCTGAGGAGACACCCAGGAGGTTATCTGCATAGAGGGGACGTGTGAAGGCAAGAGCCCAGGGGAAGGGTCGGTGAGGAGGCTGGGGATCTGCTGGTGGCGCAAGATGATGCTCTGTGGGTTGGCAGCTCTTCTGCTGGCTCCCACGAAGCTGGCTGGGCAGGGGATCAACTGTGCCCCCCGAGCCACAGGCCTCTTGGACCTGAGTTAGGGCCGGCCCAGAGAAGAGGATGGGGAAGAAAGCAGGGCCGACAGCTTGTGGGCCGGGGCAGCCAAATGTGGGATGGCAGGGATTTGTCCTGTGGGGATCACCCTGTCCTTCCTGTTCTGGGTCTCTGGGGCTGTTTTTCTATTCCTTGGTCTCTCCTGGACCGCAGGCATGGAATGAGGTTGGAGGGGAAAGCTGCGGGATGGGAGTGCACAGATGGGTGGGGAACGCATCCAGGTGCCGGTTCACTTGCGTCACTGAGACTCCTGGACCCTGTCCATTCCCAGCATTCAGCTCCCTTTCCGTTCAAGCGGACATAGCAAGAGGAGCCTCATCGGGACCTGACTTCTCCAGGGAGCCCTCCAGCTGGTGCTGGAGCACTGACAAGTGTGAAGGGGTAAAGGTAGGGAACGAGAGGCCACAGACTCCCACTGAGGCAGAGCAGAGAGAGGAGCAGAGGCCACAGCCCTGGCAAGGGGGCTCCCCAGGTACTCCTGGTGGGCAGAGGGAGGACAAGAGGGGACCACGGCAGGAGGGTCACTGAAAGGGGAAAGGGTGCTCTATTCAGACTCCTCCACTTACTGAGCTGACTGGGGGGCCCTCGTGCCCAGCCTGCCTCCACGCCCCGGAGGGAACCCCTTGCAGTGAGGAGTCTGGCCCTGGCAGAGACACAGGCAGGAGCACTCCCAGCACACCTTGGACCGGAGATCCATGAGGCCCTTCTCTGCCCTTAGAAACAGGATGCAGGAACCCCAGTGAGGCAGTCCACTTTCATTTGGGCCCCTAGCTCAGTTTTAAGGGGTTTGATTCACCTTTTCTTAGATGTGTCTTAATTCCTACCCCTATTCCAAGCTTCCCTACAGTGAGCAAAAAGTTGACATGCTTTCATCTCTCCCAAAGGACCCTGGGAAGGAGGCATCCCTCTAATGGGTACATTTTGCTGTTTTAAAGAAAGGAGGTGTTGGAGGGAAGATGGGGGGGGGTCTGTGCTGCCTGGGGACGAGACACCCTGAGTTATACCTTGACCCAGGTTGGGGCAGGGAGGCTGGGATGTCATAGTCAAAACTACTTGCCTAAGTTGTTTTAGCTGTGAGTTCCTTCAGCTCTGGTGCCCTCTGATTTTTCCCCAGTATTTTTCCATAATCATGGGAAGGTCTTAAGGTAGTACCCTATACCCCCCAGCAAAAATTTATCTGCACCAATTACCGACAGCTAGGAAACATACCTTCTCTCTTTTTCTTGCTCACGTGAGAATTCCCGGACCTCTTTCCAGCCTGAAAGCTTTGCCTTCTGAGTACTAGACCTTTATTTAAGTCCCCCAAAGGCTCAGGGAGGTGCAGCCACTTGCTTAGGGTGACACAGCATGCTGGCGTCAGAGCCAGGAATAGGACCCAGGTCACCCATGCCCAGTTGGAGCCCTGGCTCTCTAGGTTTGTCATGGGAGGGCTCCAGAGATAGTTGCAATAGAGAGATCTAGAAATATAGTAGTTGTGTCTTGGCTCTGTCTATATATATATCTTGAAGATTGCTCTCTGTTCTCTATATATACTTCAGGAGAGTGGGTGTGCTGGGAAGCGGGTGATTAAATAACCAGTCTACCTACCCATGCTGACTCAGGCTAGGCTGCCCGCCCATCCAGCTGGCCACTGGGAATGCAGGGCACCTATTAATTTCAGCTACTTGCTGTGTTACCAGTACACAAGAGGGTGAGAATCCTAACAGGACCCGGCTCTGCTGTTGGCCTGGAACTTGAGGACGGTCTGCTGGCTGGTCCCTCTTCTCTAACTAGAGGGTCAAGAAGGGGGTTTGTCCAAAGGGACAAGGTTGACCAGTTGTGTGGACCTGTCCGGAGTCATCTCAGGTGCCTCACAGATGGCAGAAATACTGGGCCAGAGGACCTGGGACATCTAATGCAATTTTCGTTGCAAAAGGTGGCTGGGGGCCTCCTTCTCCCTTATTCCAAATCTTCCTACATAGTCTTCATTCCTTCCCACAGTGTTGGGGCTGCTCCCAGCCTTCCTCCTGAGGAGAGAAGAGATTGAAACCAGGCCCAGGATGCAGGTCTGGCCCCCATGCTGGGTGCTCCCTTTGAGCCCATTTGCTCCACTTGAGTGGCCATGGAGGTACTTCTGTTCCCTCCAGCCAGGCCCAGGGACAAAGGAAGGGCAGAAAAGTAAGCTGGAAGAATCTGTAGGTGGCAGACCCCCAGTGAGTGGAGAAAGAGATCCTTTCTCAGTCTGAGAGCTGGGTTCTGGAAGCCCTGCCCATCCCCAGCCAGGCTACACCCAAACCAGAGAAGCCCTACTTGCTGTGCTGAGTGCTATATCCACCTTAAGTATGGGGTGGGGGGTGGGGGGCGCTTAGCCCAGTAGGATGCATCCAGCTTCAGACTCATGCTGGGGGCAGTCAAATCTTCACCTCTATGTACCTGTCCCTGGTCCCCTTTGCCAGCTTAGGTGCTCAATAAAATAGTCTATTGGCTGAAAGAACTCTACTGTCTGTTCTCTGCCTGAGGAGTGGGATTTGTGTTGCTCTAAGTGATCAAAGAAAAGTGTCTTTTCACCCCTAAAGGCAACACTGGGAGGGATAGGGAAGAGAGGAATCTCTTCCTCCTCTGGGTGGAGGCTGTGCTGGATGGAGGACAGCCTTCAAGGGCCACAAAGGCCACTTTGGCTCATCAGACTAAGTGCTTGGCGGAATGAGTGGAAACCCCAGAGCTGTAGCAGGTAGCATGAACCAGGGCTAGTTTTGAGGTGCTTCCCATTCCCAGCCATAGGTGTGTGGTCTCCCGTGATGCAGAGGGGCTGGGAAGCAAGGGAAGGCAGAAGGTGGGCCTTGCTCTGTGCCCCCCCCACCCCCACCCCAGGCCGCACCTAGGCCCAGTTGGAGGAGCAACATCTGCTCCACGGGATCAGGAAACATGGAGTTCTCCGAGATTGTTCTTGCCAACCCGGGCCTCCCGGTGGTGGGAACGGCCTGGCAGAGCCTGGGCAGCCTCTGGGAGCTGTAGTGACTCCTGCCAGACCGGAGGCTCGGGGCAGCCCCTAACCCCAGCTCGCTTCTCTCTTCCGCCCCCTTTGCCCCCTGCCTTTCCCTGCAGATCTCTGGTGAGCAGCCCCACAGCCTGGCCTAGGGCATGCCCCAGTTCACTTTCGCCTGCTTCTGTGGCCTCCACGGCTTCTGCAAGATGAAGAGGAAGAAGGAAGAAGTTCACAGAGAACGGGAAACGGCGGTGTGAGCAGAACCCGGGCCCCCCCTTCAGCCCCTAACAAGTTCCAGGCCCGAGGGGCCTACTTCCGGCTGAGATTTGCACCAGGCGTCTCAGGTTAGCGCTCAGCTCAACCCAGCTCCACCTGACAGGGCATCTGCCTCCTGTGATCCCCGGGCTCCTCACTGGCCCTAGGGCTTCCAATCCTGGGAACCCCCCCCAACCCCCAGAGGAGCCCAGCTGCACCCAGGAGGTCCGGAGCCTGCTGTTTGCTGACCAGAGACTGAGAAGCCCCAGGGAGGCCCCAGGAGTGAAGCTTCTTTCCTGCCCAGGGGATGTGCTGCTTTGGGCCAGGAGAACTGCTAAACAGGAAACTGGCTGCCGGACCAGAGAACTCCCAGCAGCCTTGAGTAGGGCAGGCCTCACACAGGCCAGACAGATGAAAGGGTGCAGGAAGGAGTCTCCTTGGGGCCCCAGGGTGCAAGCCAGGAGCCCCTCAGGGCACGAACCAGGAGCCTCCACAGAGCCCAGCTGTGGAGCCAGACCTAAAGGAGACGGCCCAGTCGTGAGTCAACTGGAAGAGCCAGGGCACAGAGGACAAGAAATTCTGGCCACTGCTGGTAGCAAGAGGTCAACTCATGTCTCCTCTAAGCTGTTCCCCCACAGCAGAAAGCAACCTGCCCAGTGCCCCAGCCCCTCTTGCCCGTTTCTTCCACCATGCCTCCTGGTCAGCAGCACAGGTGCGGGAGGCCAGCTCCACAGACTCGACTGCCCTCCAGGGACTGTCTTCCAGGGCTGCTGAGGGACCCCTTTCTCAGTCTATGCTTTGCCCTCCCTCTGCTCTCCTGCCTCCTGCCTCTTTCGCCAGCCTCTTCCTTCTCTTCTCAGAAACCTTGGAGGGAACCATGCATGCATGTGGTGCCTTTAGGGGAAACTCAGGGGAGAGTTCCCTCTCAGAGTTTCCCCCGAATCTCCCAATCCTGTCAGCCCTTGCATCTCCCCCACCCCGCCCCCACACCAGCCTTATTTCTAGGAGGTAGGAAGCAAATATAAAATTTGTTTCCTTCTTCCCTCCCATGGTTCCTCTTCCCCTCCCCCATTTTTATATAATTGGGCCTCGGTCCTGGTGCCTGGACCTCCCAGGTGCTGGGAGTGGTATGCAGATAGCGCAGACACTATGGCAAGCCTGCCCTGGATTTCCTTACAGGAACCTAGTCTGAGCACCCCTAGCATCCAGGGACAGATACAGGCAAACCAGTAGAGGGGGTCAGGGTCTCTGGACAGAAGGGGCTGCCCACCATTTTCCTTGGCACCATCTCTGCGGCTTGTCCAGGGCATGAGGAGTGCGGGGCACACACGCTGGCAGCCTCTGCCTGGCTGTGCTCGGGGCATGTCCTGGGCTTTTGGCAGACTTGGTGGGATCCAGGCTGACTTTGAGAGTCACAGCTCAAGATTCCCCTGCTCCCATCCTCCACCCCATCTTTTGCTCCAGCCGTCTCCAATCTGTTACTTCCTTTTATATCCGAAGAATTATAAACAGAAGTCCTTCCCTGAAGGAAACAGCAATAAAGGCCAGTGGGGTCATCAGGGACAGAAGAAGGACTCCCTGGTTCCTTAGCCTCTCGGACAGTGGAGGCCTAGGTAAAGCCTGACACAAGCAGAAAGCTTTCAAGGGTACCTTGAGCAGGGGAGCCACCCTCCCCCACGGGCCCCAGTGTCCCTAACGGTTGCCTTTGAGGCTATGGCCCCAGAGAAGTCACTCCTGTGGTAGAGAATGAAATTGTATCCCCCGAGACTCAGAGGTATTGGGTGTTCTGTCCTGACCACACGGGCCCACCCAGAGCAAGGTCAGGAGAGTGGTGGCAGGAACACCCCGCCCCCGCCCAGCAGGCCTCTCAGACCTTGGCCAGGATTTCAGCTGCAGGGGCTTGGCAGCCAGCCCTGCTGAGAGCTTCTCCGCCTCCTTGAGGGCTCTCTTGGCTCCAGAGGGATATCTTAAGCCCTGGCTATGGGAACTGGGGAGGGTCCCCAAGTCAAGGCTTCACTGAGTGGAAGCCAGGCAGACAGCTGTCCTGGACTCCAGGCGGGTGGCCCTGTGCCTCCAGAGCTGGCAGGAGGATCTGCGGAGGCAGCTGCAGTAGCAGCTTTGTGCCAGACACCCCGCATCCTACCGTCCCTCAGTTTTTCTTTCTTGGTAAAATGGAGATTTGGCTCCTCCAGCATCTGGGGAGCAGCCTAGAGACCTGTCACCATCTCTGTACTCTTGGGTGAGCCTAGGGAGGAAGGGGTTTCATCCCAGAGTCAGAGGTCCATGCCCCCCAGACCTGTCATTCAACCCAGCTGTTCCTGTTCCTCTCCACAGGTGATTTCGCCTCACTCCTTCCTGAGAGCTTGGCTGGGTTTCGTCCCAGATTTAAATTCCTTCCACTCCATGGCTTTATCCAAGACCCCACTTTCGGGTGGGGGCCGGAGCTCCTGGGGTGAGATGGGAGAGCATGAGCAGGTGGTGGAGGAAGGGTTGGGCTTCCCTTACTGTAAGGCCTCAGTACCAACTGGGAAAGACATAGTCCCATGCCTTTCCCCTCTACTGTGGCCATTGTGTGTGAATGGGGGTGGGGCGTAGAACTCTGAAGGGTGACAAGGCTCCTGCGACTTGATGATGTCTAGGACCCTGGCCTGAAGGAGGCTGGGGGCTTCTTGTCTCAATGGAAGACTTTTTTTTTTTTTGAGACTAGGTCTTGCTATTTTTGCCTGTGGAACCGCAGGCTCTCGTTGCCCGGGGTACCACAGACTCAAGCTATCCCCAGCCTCAGCTTCCCAGGTAGCTGGGATTAGAGGTGTGTGCCACCACGCCCAGCTATTTTTTGAAACTAGGTCTCGTTACGGGCCCCAGGCGGGACTCAAACCACGATCCCTAGCCCCGGCCGCTTCATAGGCTGAAGCTTACAGGCACGAGCCACCATGCCTGGCCTGAGTGGAAGACTTTCATTGGAATGTTTTTTTCTTCACCACTTCCTGGGAAGGACTTTCTGAATATAGCATATGGGTCAACAAAAATTTGTAGGGAAATTGTTATTTTTAACTTTTTATTTTTTGAGACAAGGTCTTACTATGTTGCCCAGGGCTGTCTTGAACCTGCAGACTCAAGTGATCCCTAGCCTCAGCCTCCCAGGTAGCTGGGATTACAGATACACGCCACCACACCCGGCTGAAATTGTTATTTTTGAAGAAATAAGAAAGAGCAAAATTTAACAAACTGAAATATGTGCTAGGCAGCCATGGGATGTAAAAGCGTCGTGCTAAGAGCCAGCTCCCTGAGTCCTCGCCTTGCTTGCAGATTGATGACCACATGATCTTGACCTTAGGCTGATCATGTCCTGTTTGGGGACTCAGTTTCCTCGACTATAAAGCAGTCATGCCACTGTCCTCAGGGTCTTCTCAGAGACTAGGGCTGTCTGGGTCTGTGAAGTTGAGCTTCAGAGGGATCCAGGTGATGTGTTTCCTGTGCTCAGCTGGTCTCTGTGCACATGGGGCAAGTGAGGCAAGAGTGGACAGGAGGGATGCAGTAGGGCTGGGTCCTGCTGAAGGAGTAAGAGAAGGCCAAGGCACCAGAGCCAGAATCTCCCTGCCCCCAGAATTCCTCACTCAGGGAGCCAGATTCCTCCCTCCCACCTGTAGCCAGACCCCTGCAGAAGGCCCCTTAGCCTGAACTCCAACTCCACACCACATTTAAGCCATGACAGATGACCCTTTTGTGCATGCTCACACACACATTCCCATTGACAGGTGGGATGTCCCCCAGTTATATCACCCCTGAATTTGCCTTCTCGAAGATTCTGGTGAGCCCATCCTGGGCAGGCTGACCCACCCCACCTCATTACCTTGCCTTCCACAAGGGGAAGTGCCTCAGGTTGCCATTTGTCCAGTCTGCATACTGAATGCCGGGTCTGCCTTGCCTGGCAGTTTGTGCCAGTGGTGGGCACAGTGACTGTCTTTGCTGGACACCAGTGTCCCAGTGCTGACTCTGACCTCTGTTCCCTCCCTGCTCAACGGGAAGGCACACATTGCCAAGGCATCTTGTGTCAGATGTGACTTTAACATTTGGAGACAGACATTGGTTCACACTCCCAAAGGTGGACCTACGGCAGAGAAGGAAATCTCAGCTGCTGTGTCCAGCAGGCACCTGGTAAGCTATTCTGGAAAGCCTGGTGTCCACACTGAAGGGATGACTGTGCCCAGCAGTCAATGGGACTGACAGCATCACAAGGAGTAGGAGTCAGGATCTGCTCCTGAAGGATGAGTGTTCCATCCCTCTAATGAGCGCAAGATGAATACAGCGAGCTAGCTCCCTGATGCCATGTAACCTCATGGTCTAAGACCAGGGTGTCTGCTTTCTCCCCAAGGCTCCACACCAGGTCAGTGCCCACCATTCTGCCCAGCTCCCTTCTTGAAATGCCTGTAGGAACAGAACCACAGACCATGAAGAGGAAAAATAGTAACCTTGACTGTTGACAGGGGAGCTGGGGAGATCAGAGGGGTGAGGTGTGGGGGCTACTCAGCGCATCCCTGGAGGAGTTCATCACCCTGAGGAAGATAAAAGCCAGGAGCTGTCTCTCCCAAACTAGGCAGACTGGTAGCAATTCCCAGCTCTGGAATTCAAGGGTTGCCTAGTGGTTGCTGGTCTGTGTCCCCTTCCCTTTGGGGGCAGCCATTCCCCCATTCTCAGCTCATTCCCGTGTTCCATCTGAGGGTGGTGTGGGGGGGGATAAAGCAGGAGGGGGAGATGGCAGGACCCAGATGAGATCCTCAGGACTCTCCCAGCCTCTGTTGCCATGGCAACACTGCTATTTTTATCTCCTTGTTCTTGATGCTCAAAGCTCTGACTCTGTGTTCCAGGGAGGCCAGACTGGCTTCTGCCCTCATCCTTCCACGCAGCTCTTTCTCCAAGAGGCCTGAGACGGAAAAAGGAAGGTGGAAGAAAGCCGCCCCCCCACCCCCACCCCGCGCGCGCCGGTTCACCCTCAACCTAGGAACTGCTGGACTGTTTGCCTCTGCACCTTTGACTCTTTGGTTTTCTAGCTGGTTTAGGTGCTGAAGTGAAGAAAAGGAGGGCCCCAGGTTTCCTGCTTTCAAAGAGAGCAGCACTCCCCACGGTCTCCCCAAGGGGCTGCTCCAGAGAAAACTGGAGGAACTGCTGCTCAAGGCAAGTTTTCCCGCCCAGCTCTGACACAGAGCTGCTGCCCTTCTTGAAAAAACTCAAACCTTCTGGGGATGTCCTGAAGGTACCCGACTTTCTAGAGAATGTTCTGGGCTCTTGAAAGGGAATGAAGAACTAGGTTTGATTAATTAGCAGTCAGACATATCCCTGGAGGTTCTAGGCCATATCTGCTTCCCTTGCTTGCCCAGAACCAGGGCAAGTGGGCCTCAATGTCTTTGTCCAGTCTTTATGCCAAAGTAAGCCAGCTCATGCTTCTCCTGGCTTGCAGGGGCCTCCCTCCTCTCCTTCTCAGTCACGGTTCTCACCAGGGACTTGAGGTTTTGAATTTTGACCATGTTCTTGAAGGCAGGGTTTAATGAAAATATTTCTTAGCGCTGTTCTTTCTCTGTCTTCCTTGCTGGTCTTTGACCCTTCTCTGTTCCCCACTTGTACGCCATCTGCAAATTACCCTGGAGCATCAGTGGTGCTAACATCCCCCTCTCCCACCACCATGTTCCATGTAGGTTTGGGACATCTGATCCCAGCAGCTGGGAGGGCTGCGTTGGGAGGCGTGTCACGTGTGTCCTCGAGCCCACGACCGACTCAAGTGCAGGCTTTAACCTAGCCAGTAGCAGTCATATCGCATTAGATTCCCACATCAAGGCTCTTCTTCTGTTGAACTGACTTCTGGATCGCTCACTTTTCTAGGGTGGCTGAGACCTGTTTACTAAACCTGTAATTGGTTTCATTTTGGCTCAAGTTGCTGGGTTCCTGAATCGATGCACCTGGATAAGCACTTTTCTGTTGGCCTCTGAAAAGCACGCCAGCGAGTGCTGCTCTGTTAATTGCTGTAATAAACAGACTTTATTATATCCCTTTGCAGTAAATGAATTATGTTGTCAGGGTAGACGGGGCATTGGTGTTTATTTCGCACTGTGATACACTGTGGAGGCAGCAGCTGAACATCCACCCGGCCAACTGTGCTGGGGAGAAGGGAGAAAAGAAGGGTAGGGGGGGAGTGGGGAGCATGGGCATAGAGCCAGGTGATGGGGCCTAGGAGAAGGCTTCAAGAGACACCCTGGGCTCCTGGAGCTGTGAGCCTCGCCCCTGCTCCCTATAGGTTGCGGGAAGGCAGGCCGCTGGTCTCCAGCATCTCAGACAAGTTATGGGCTAAAGGTGCTTGCAGTGGAGGTAGGGTGTCAGGGTAGATGGGGTAGGTAGAGGAGGTAGGGTGGGTGATCAGAAGTGGTTCAGGGTCACATTCGCATCGCATGCATCAAAGATGATTTTGTTTTTTTACAGAAAACATAGAGCTCTTTAGTGCTATTGTCCAACAACTGACAGAACAAATGAGAAGTTTTCAGGCTTAGAGGCAGAGAAAGGCTTAAGATGGCATGACATTAAGAACAGAATTATATATGTGAATTGTATATGAATAAAACCATTTTTCAAAGAAATATTATATCATAACTCCACTTTATTTGGATGAACTGGAATTCCAAATTACCCTTGAAGCAGGGGGCTGCGAGCGAGGTTGAGGGGCTCCCATAGGCCTCACCGCAGAGTCAGTATCCTGTCTGGGGGAGGACAAAGTGCCAGTTTCGGGTGAATGCGGGGTTGGGGTGGACAGAGAAGTGAGCACCCCTTTCCGTCTTCAGGAGTGGCTGGGGATGGCTCTTCTGCTGCCAACGCTCCATCCCCACCCCCTCCCACTCCAGGTGTGGGGAACTCTGCCACTGTGAGCACCATCCACTCAAGAGCTGAATCTTGACTCTGCAGAGTCTGGGCGAGGCTGTAGGAAAAACGCAGCAATCAGATATTTGCCTGGCCCTCTAGGAACTCAGCTTCATATAATCAGAAGCAAGCACCAAGGCTCAGGCATGCTTGAGGCCTCGAACAAATGGTTGGAGGGCTCTGGGGGCCTGAGGGCACAGCTGTCTGGGGAGTAGGAGGGTCAGGGAAGGCCTGCAGAGGAGGTTGAACTGAGCCTTGAAGGGTGGAGAGGAAAGTTCACTCAGAGCACAGTCCTGGGCACCTTCTCCCCTGCCAGCACCTATAGACAGCTGTCCCTGTCACGTGCTGGTGGCCTGCCAAGCAGGGCCTCTTCTGTCACAGGTGGACCTATTGCTCCCAATTCTCCTCTCTGGGAGTCTGTGGAGTCTGTGACCTGAAATTTCATGCGTCCTCTCACTCCGGGCTTTTTTTTTTTTTTTTTTTTTGAGACTAGGTCTTGCTATTTTTGCCCGTGGAACCACAGACTCACATTGCCTGGGGTACCATAGACTCAAGCTATCCCCAGCCTCAGCTTCCCAGGTAGCTGGGATTACAGGCGAGCACCACCATGCCCAGTTATATTTTTTGGGGGAATAGGTCTCGCTATGTTGCCCTGGGCAGGACTAGACCCGCGATCCCCAGTTCCAGCCATGACTCCATAAGATGTCGCTTACAGGTACGCACCACCGTGCCCTGCTTCACTCCAGGCTTTGTGCTCCTATGGCCGGTATCCAGGAGGAAGGCAGACATGGGCCACCAGGTGGTTACCAGGTTTTAGTCCCACAGTGACATCCTCCTGCAGCAGGGAAATAGCGTAAGGGCACCCATGGGTTACTGACTGGGGTGGGGAGCACCACTCAGTGGGGTGAAGGGAGTAAAGAAAGAGGTAGCTGGAAGTTGTAACAATGACGGTGCCCTCTCTCACAGCCCCCCCCCACGCTTCCTTCCTCTTCCCTTCTTTTTTCTCTGCAACTGCCTTTCCCCTTCCAAAGAGACACTCGTGAAACTTAAAAGACATTGTGCCACCCAGGGTGACTCAGAGCACCTCCAGGCCCAGGAGATAGGAACCGACCTGGGGCTGGCCTGCCAACTGCTGTTTCTGTCCAGACTCGGTGCTCTTTCTGGGGACTCCTGTCGGTGGCTTACTGAGCAAAGCAAAGGTCCAGGAGGATGTATGGGAAAACAATGAAGGTGGCAAGTTATGTTGACGGCCTCCCCGCAGTCCTCTGCTTCCAGCAGGTGTTGCCTACAAGGTAGCAACACAGCGCAAGCCCAAGGGAACTGAACACGGCTCTGGTGGGGGGAGGGGGGGAGCGGGGCCTCTTTGCCAGGCCCCCTTTGCGTCCCGACGACTGTCCCTCACCGGACAGGCAAGAAACGAACGGTGCGAGGATATGCTGGCCTGAGTGCAGTGTGGCTCAAATGAGCTGGGGTCCCTCTAACTCCAGATTCTGCCCCCCCCCCCCCCCACGGTGGAGCGCTTGCGTCCTTCGGCAACATTTCGGGGAGCCTCCTGCAGGCGGCGCTCTCCCTTCATCTCAGCCCTGGCAGAGTTGGGGTTGGGGTGAGGAGCGAGGGTGAGGGGAAGTGTGAAGGAAAAACAGCCCCACGAGTCGCTCACATATTTACATCTGAACTGTCAAAATAGTTATTTTTAAGTAGAGTTCCGTCTGCTGCGGGTTTAAATTCAAGCGGGACGGGGGCGGGGGCACCCCGCTGCGGAGTGCAGACGGCTGGAGTCAGCACCGTGTGCGCATGCACAGACCGGCTCCCAGAATCGGGGAGACCCCGGGGGGGCCTGACTGGGTGGGTGCTCTGGGGCTGTGGGCGTGCGCATCCTAGGAGGCTGGCTCAGCCTTCAGCCACTTTGCGCCTCGCTTCCTGAAATGCAGAAACCGTTGGTGCCATCTGAATTGTTACACCTGCCTCTCCAGTTTCAGCGGAGGATCCTAGCCCCCATGTGATCTCACCCCACACACACCCACCCCACCCCATCCCATCCCCAAGTAGAGATCTGTCCTGTTCAGACTATCCCCTGGAAAGGAGACTGATTTTAGTCGTCCCCCTGATAACCCCCTGCCTGGGCCTTCTCTCTAGCCCACCTCCCACCTCCACTGCAGCCCTGACCCATCCATCTCTAAAGCAGGACTTCACCAACTCCCAGTCCAGGACTCCCGGGGATCTCCCCCAGCTCCAACACACAGCCACCCACGCCATCAGCACTTGCGGGGTAGTGGGGTTGGAGTGGGCCTGAAGGTAAGGACAGTGGGTCTGCAAACAGCGAGAAGAGGCAGCTCTAAATGCCATGACTGGCAAGAATTCATTTTTCTCTGCAAAGTGAGGGGCCTTCTGGTTTGACACTCACAGCTCTTCTTACTGGCTCGCTCCCTTACTCTCAGGGGCAGTGGGATTTGAGACAGACGCTGACTGGCCCTGCTGTCATCAATATGTGTCCCAACCCTGTCCCGCGTCTGCTCTGTAATGAGCAGTGTTTCGGAATGTCACCTCTGTTAATGGGGAAGTGGCACCTGTGCACAGCCGGAACCACCTCTCTGTCTTCATTAGGCAGTCCGCGGTCTGGCTGCCGGCTGCCCTCGCTGGGTGACAGATGACGGGATGGGAGTGAGAGCAGCAGCCTCCTGCTGTCCAGGATTCATTCCCAGACAATGACCCTGAATGCCTGTCCCTGCTGTTTCCCTCAACGTGCCCCCCCCCCCCAAAGAAACCCAGACTAAAATTGAAAAAAAAAAAAAGCCCTCTAGGGCAAGGACAGATCACCACTTAGCGTCAGGTGAAGGAGAGCAGAGGAGTCATCTCCAGAAACAGACATCTGCCCCGGACACATGGTCTGCTTTTGAGATTGCACTTGGGGGTCTCTTCCTTCCCCAGCCCCTACTATCATCACAGACCAGTTTTTACATCCCTTCCAATAAATCTGCACACCATGCCATCCTCACAGGGTGCAGGGGTGACGGTGATCAAATTCTAGACTTCTCTCAAGCCAGGTTGGCACCTGGCCTTCCACAAAGCCTGCTCCCTTTAAATCGCTCAGGCACTTGAGACAAGATGGCAACCCCCAATGGCACAACACATTGACATGGCTTCAGAAGACCCTGCTGTGGTGAAAAATCATCACCATGGTTACCTTATTCCTCTGCTTCAATATCCCCTCCCCCCAAGGCTGCGATAAATGGTTGCAGCTTCTCCATCTCCTCCTCTGCCCAGGCAAGTTAAGCCGGACCTGGGAATGTTCACCCAGATTCTTAACACTGATTGAAGGTCAGGGTTTGAGCCAGGTTGGGGGGTTAGTGGCTAGTGGTGGTGGTGGCCACTTAGAATCACCTGAGGCCACTGGGGGAGGTGGTAGGAACAGTTGGAAGGGGGACATGGGGATGGCTTCATTTGCCAGCCCCTCACTTTGAAAGGCTGTGAGGGAGGTGCCTGGGAGTCGGGGTTTCCCCATTACCCTTGCTCATGGAAGGACATCTTTGTCCATCTAGATATTAGAGCCCGAAATCATCTTTCGATTCAAGCCCTAGAGTCACCTTAATACCCCACTGCCTGCATTTGCTCCAGTACCAAATCTTGGAGGCTCCCCTCAATCTCATCTCTCCATCTATTTTTTTTTTTTTTTTTTTGAGACTAGTTCTCGCTATTTTTGCCCGTGGAACCGCAGGCTCTCATTGCCCGGAGTATCACAGACTCAAGCAATCCCCAGCCTCAGCTTCCCAGTAGCTGGGATTACAGGCGCGTGCCACCACACTCAGCTATTTTTTTGGAACTAGGTCTCACTACAGGCCCCAGGCGGGACTCGAACCGTGATCCCTAGCCCTGGCTGCTTCATAGGCTGAAGCTTACAGGCACGAGCCACCGTGCCCGGCCTGCTCTCACAAATTCTGCCCAGCCGTTCTGACTTCCTTGCTATTCCAGAACACAAAGCACAGCCCTCCTTGGCCACCTGCTCCAAATTAGACCCCTCCCAGCATGTCTCCCCATCACATCTGAAGTGGTCTTGCTCCACTCACTTGCTCGTTTACTCTTCCTGTCAAGGATATCAATCCTAGCAGGGCAGGAGACCCATCTGTTTTATTCACCTTGAATCAACCCTCACACCAAGAACAGTGCAGGTACACAGGAGGGGCCGGGGAGTCATTTTTGAATGAACGAATGGGTGTGTGTCCGCAAACTAATGATACCCACCCTGGATGGCTCCTTTTGCTCACATGGCAGCTGGATGCATCTTTCTCAAGCATAGATGTCACTGCATCTCTCCTTTGCTCAAGGCCTTTTGGTGACAGGCAGAATGCTGCCCACTGTGGGAGTGGAGGGATGGCTCTCTGTGCACTTCATTGTATTTTCCTTTTACTTGCTTATAATTTAATTTAGCTTGAAACTGTTTAAAATAAGTTGTGTTTTACATTTTGGGAAAAAAAAGTACCCAGAAAACTTCAATGGCTCCTCTGTCCACAGGACAATGCCCTACTGCCTGGAAGGCCTTCACTGATAGACACCCCCCCCAATCTCTCAGCCTTGCCCCTTGCCAGTCACCTGATTGCTCTGCACACTCAGAAGCACCCGCTGTTCTTAGCAGCCATGAGAATTCTTCAGGATAGTTGCTTGTTTTCATTTGAAGAAGAGGCGGCAGTCATGGTGGAGGGCTGGAACACAGTCAAGCTGGATGGCATCCTGAGAGCAGTTAGATAAGTGTGCAGGCCCTCAGGGTCCCCCTTGAGATAGCAGGGTTAGGGAGTGGCAGGTACATGACTCAAAGAAGAATGTCTGCTCCTTGAGCCTGTGCTCCTACCCATGGCACCTCTTGGGGTCCTTCCTGGAGGCCCCAAGCTCTAGGTTAAGAGTCTGGCAGTTCAAGGCCTCCTGTATTCCTGGGACCTTGTTCATTGCCATTTCACACGAAGACAAGGGCAAAGGACCTCCTGTGTCTCCCTCCTGCCGACATCTCTTCCCTGAATTGCACCTTGCCCTGCACTGTCAGCTTCGTTTTCCCAGCAGCCCCTACTATTATCATTGATACCCTGTCAGAGGCCTCCAGAGGTGACCTATTTTCAGCATCAGAAGACCTCAACATGACAGGATCCCGGAGGCAGAAGGGACCCAGGGGTTTGCACCTGAACAGATCCTTGAGTTCTTTGGCCCAGCCACATCTGTCTACTTCTCTAAAGCAGATCCTTGCTGTTTCTTCTCCTCATTCCTGCTCTAAGCCTCTATTCCTGCTCTGTCCTTGCCCAGAAATCCCATCCTCCTGCTCCCAGCCTATCCAGTCCTTATTTGTTTTTTAGGTTCCCCTCCTGAGTTCCACCTCCTCCAGGAAGTTTTCCCTGAACACCTTAACCCACAACAGTGATAACTGTTTTCTCTGCTTCTGATTTCTGCAGCACATATGAGTCCCACACTGTTGGCACTGGATTATGAACTTTGACTTCTTACCATTTTCTTTGTATGTTTTTGGTGTGTTTTGCTCTCTGAAACGTGTAATATCTTTGGGAAGAGAGACTGCATTTTGATGTCTTTCTGCTGTCTATGGACCATCCAAAATACTTTGCATGTGGTTTATGCACAATAAATCTCTGCAGGACATATAAGGTGACCTCAAGGTCATCATCATCCATGGTTGGTTTTTCTTCAGGACAGGACAAAAAGTTGGTTCTTTTTTTTTTTTTTTTTTTTTAAGAAGCAGCACAGAAAATAGGAGAGGCAGCTAGGAGTGTCCTAGCTATGTAGCAGTGGAAATCGTCCACCCATGCTGGTCTTCCAAAGTACCCCATATGTAAAGATGGTAGGGTAGAGTTGTCCTGGCCACCCTGGTGGGGCTGCTCTGTGCTCCCCACCCCTCCATGGCTGCTCAGGTGAAATCTTGGAGCTGGTATATCATAGCTTGAAAATCTCCAGGGAAAAGCACCGCTTATTTTGCCTAAGAAGGAACGGCTAATCTATGCTACTGAAAGAAGAAACCATACACCTCATTTATGAAGAGTGTTTTTACGGATGTGCTATAAAATGGCAAAGACATGGCCTCCCCCCTTCATCTCCTACAGATGTGTTTTTGTTTTTCTCCATGAACCTTGTTCACATGTGTTTTCAAGAGGAGATGCTTCTTCCAAAGCCCTCGCCACAGTTGATGAAATGACCCAGTTACTCCCTGTGCTCCCCGTGAAAGAAGCAACTCCTTGAGAGCAGAGACTGCTCTGTTCATCTTCAGTCTTAGTTGCATGTCAGGTGCTTAATAGGTGCTCAGGACTAGACCCGCACAGGGCCTGAGTCTAAGTACTCAGCCCCCTTCTCACTGTGCTCACTGTGGCCCAGGGCCTGGAGGCAGAGTCAAGTTGAGTCTTACTGCCGAAGGGCCTTCTGCTGTCTTTGCCTCTGTTCCCTGCTTCCCCTGCCCAACTTCTATGGGCTTCAAGAATATTAGTTAATTTTAATATTAGCCTAGGAAAGATTAATTAGGAAGGCAAATTTGCTCTAAAAGGTGTAATTAATTCCAAAGCCAAATAGAAGAGAGTCAGGGATTATCTGCTTTGCTGCTGCCTGCAAGCAGTGTGGATAATCACGGGTTGACTAGATGAACACAGAACAGTTTTTTTAAGTGTCAGAACCATGTAGACCAAACTCCATATGGCTCCTTGTGGGGGCGGGTTCATGGCTGAAACAAAAGGCTTAGACCAAGGTGGTGCTTGTGCAAGTAAGTAAAGAGAAAACATCCCATCACACCTCCTTCCTGGCTCTGCCAGATCCTAAACCGTTCATGAATCATGTATCTTCCTCACCAGTCCTCTCCCCTCCCTCCAACTGCTAACAGAATCTGGTCCAAGTCTGCATGTTTCTGGGACTATTATAGTTCCCCAGGTAACCACCAGACTCTGCTCTGCAGACACATTCTCCTTCGGTACCAAACCAACTTTATGTCAAATATATATGCACATAATCTTTCAGTCAGGGTCAAGTGCAGATCTCAGTCATCCATGTCCCACTTGCAAATTTCCAAACATGCCTGAAATGAGGGGTTGACTCCTCAGCATGGCCCACAAGATCCATCACAAATGGCACCAACCTGTTCACTGGACTCTTTCCCCTTTTAGCACACTTCTAGAATGCCTACCCCCAAACCCAGAGTTATAGAGCAAACTATTGCTTGCTCCACCACTCTTAGCCTGAACAAAATATTCAACCCTTAGGAGTTCCCAACCCTGGACTCCTGTAGCACGCAGCTAGCAGCTTATCCCACTTTCTTGTAATTGTTTTCTCTCCAAGGAAGCAGTGAGCTCCTTCAAAGAAGGACTGTATCCAGCCACTATGGAAAACTGTGTGGAGTTTCCCCAGAACACTAAACATGGATCTACTGATGATTCAGAGATTCTCCTCCTAGAAATTTACCCAGAGAACACAAAAACACTAATGCAAAAGAAAACCTTATACTCCTATGTTGACTGCAGTGCTATTTACAATAGACAAGATATGGAAGCAATCCAAATGACCCAAAATTGATGAATGAATCAAAAAGCTGTGGTATATTTACACAATGGAATATTACTCGGCTATCAAAAACAATAGCTAATATCATTTACAGTGACATGGATGGAGCTGGAAGGAATTATGTTAGCTCAAATGAGTCAGGGAAAAGATAATACCAGATGGTCTCACATGTATATGGAATACAGAGAAACCAAGCAAAAAGTCAAGAAAAAGTCAAAACTAGCAAGTTGATCAGAGAACTGAAGCATATAACAAGGAGGGTAAGGGAGGAAGCAAAACAGGGGAGGAATGAACACAAGGGAATATGATGACCGTTCACAGATGATATGGTGGCAGGAGAAATATGGGGACTACAACAATGTAGGAAAAAAATTTAATAAAAAAATGCTTTTTAAGAAATGGAGTGTACCTTTTGCCTCCTTATTTTCTAGCTCTCCCTAATTTAGGCCAAGTCTGTCCCATAGGAGATGATGAGTAAATACTTATTGAAAGAGATTGATCAGTCAGTGATTTCAGTCAGCTCATTGAAACCCAAAGAAATCTGGCCCCTATGCCCCACAGTAAGTGCAGTAGGAAATATCTGGGAAATGCCACCGTCCTCCACCTCCCTCTGCCTGCTCAGACTCAGGGGCAGGTGCAGGTGGGAGCAAAGTCGTCTGAGAGTGGGAGTGATGCAGACCTCAGGCTGACAGCTGCTGATCTTTGCTTTAGTTGATTTCCTCCTTTGCAAATGGTTATTGGCAATTGAAACTGCAAATCTACTATCTGCTCCCCTATGTAAATTGCATTTACATTTAAATTGTGCATTCTTCCAAAAGATGGGGTTAGTAAATAAGGGCAGATTAAACTTGAGGAGAGGAAATTGTGCCTTGTGTCAAACCTGACACTGAAGTGACATCTGGCTTTTACTATTTCCGTTATTTCAGTTTAATAACAGCATGTGGCATTGAGGGAAAAGAAATTGGATCTACATTTTAATGAAAGAAGGAAGCTCTCAGGGTTTAGATACCTTATCATGTTGAATACCTAGTCGATTGGCAATTAAAACTTGCTTCCCTGGAGAGATAGAATAAAATATCTGCATCCATGGAGAGAATAAAAAAACAAGACAAAAGAAAAAAAATAATAAAGTAATGCCCAAGACTTCACAGAAAAAAATATCAAAACCAAATATTTCAGGTGATAGTGGAGTACAGGAATTCTCAACCAGAATTATGTGAGTACAGAATACCTATCATCTGTATTGCAGGTACCCTATCAGAGTAACTTCAGCTGGAATAGTTTGCAAATAATAGGGGCTTTAACCCACAAATGCTGGTTGAGATTGTCTGATTGAATCCTTTGTCTCCAAGTTTGACCAAGAAAATATTTCAGAAATGCCTATTTATCCCAATAGTCTCACAGTTTAAATGGAAGCGGTTCCACCTGCTGGCTGTTTTTGTCGAAAGCAATTCTGGGAAACGTAAACATAATGCTTGTGCATTCTGATAAGCCAAGCCTATCATTTATTTGCTTTGATTGAAACAAATGTGTCAATTTTCCAAGTCTTTGTTTGATGAATCCAGTGTTTGGATATTGTGGAATGTTTGCTTCACATTTGTTTGGAAACACGCTTGATTCAGAAGCTCAAGGACCATGATCCTTGGATCTGCAGCCTGAATCCTTTGACCGTCTACCAAAGATGCTCAGCCTTTTCTCTGAATTCAGAAAGTGTTGAAATTATCGGGTCCAATGGGCAAATTTAAATAAGATGGAGCCTCCTCCTGAGGAAGAAACTGGATGTGGAGCCGTTCTGAGGTCAGAGCTACTGAATAATTCAGATCATGGGAAGGGTGCTTACTGTGTTCCAAGCACTTTGTGGGGGTTCTAACTCACTGACTCCTCATAACACCCTGCATAGGGACCACTGTCATCCCCACTGCAGATGAGGAAGAGGGGACACAGTGAGGTGAGTAGTCCCATGTCACCTGCTGGGAAGAGAGAGCAGACTACTCAACCCAGGCAGGCGGCTTCCACTGTACCCCTTCGAGGTGACTCCCTCTCCTTCCTGGTCTTTAATTAAGGCAGTGTGTTATCCCAAAGTTACATTTTGTTTTGCATAATTGTTTTTCAAGTCTCAGCAGTCTTTCTTGAAAGATTCAAGCTAATGGCCTGAGGGAATTTTCCTTCTTGAAATGAAGCAAAAGCCACTAGCCTGCAATACAGATGATACGATCTGTCCCCTGACAGGCTGTGCAGAGGTGCTGTGTGACCAAAAGAAAGTGCTTGGAAAGGCCCCAACACCATTCTTCAATGTGCTCTGTTCTGATAATTCTTCAGAAATGAGCAATTCCTTAAACAAGTCAGTATAGGTTTCTTCCATTTGCTTCATTTCCCTGGAGTATAAGGTCAAATTACTCATTTACAGTTGTGGGTCTTTGGATGACAGCCTGGGCACTGGCCTTCATCTGATTTCTCCTTCATTTTCTCTTTGCTTGGCTCCCATACTTCTCGGTTCCTCCTGTTATTTTATCATGACTATCTGTCAGTGTGGTTGACCAGCGTCTCCTGCTGTTTGAACTTAGGATAAATTAATCATCTGACTTTCACATCAGTCTGTTGCTATGGGGTTGCTGATGTCACACATGTCAGTACTATGACTGCCATAGAGCTAACAAGCAGAAAGGGCTTGGTTGTTGGTAGAAGTCCTTGGGTGAGACTCACTCAACTTTAGTAACTAAGCCAACTGTGTAGACTGTAGACAGCCATGTAAAGGTAAGTGGATTAATCGTCTGGTTGGATTCCATTTGAATATTTTTCTTCCGTATGCGTGTTCCCTCTAGGCAATTGTCTAGTGTCACTTGAAATTGATGAGGGCTCTTTTGGAGGTTATTTTTGGACAGTGGTGAAACAACAGACAGCTGTTCCCCAGAACAAATGTCACAGGATCTGCCTAAGCTAACTTCCAGTAAAAAATTAAAAATAAAAGATTCTGAGGTGCATTGTACCTTTCCTGCCTAATGTCAGGTTGTTTCCCAGAGGCCTGAAAGCTTTAGTTCAGCTTCTCTACACACAGAAAAGAAGGAAACTTGCATTTACTAAGCTCTTACTATGTGTCAGCATATGATCCTGGTCAAAATAGAGGTTCGAGGTGGGGAACTGTTAGGCAAGGTGTTCTCGAACAACACTGCTATCCCTGACAATTCACAGATTTTTAGCTTGTGTGCAGTGTTCTTCCTAATTGGACAGTGATTGATCATCAGTGATGGCATAGTCATTACTTAAAATTGGGCTAGATCCTTCTATGCTGAGTAATTGCCTTGCATTTGTTTTCACTGTGATATTAAAAAGCCTAGAAACATGATAGAAATGAGGCACAGTAAATAAACTTCTAAATTAAAAGGCTCTGCTAAAAGATTTGACAAATGGGTGTGCCCTTTTCAGGTTTTTGTTAAATTGGTGGATGGTCAGTTTGGGGGGATAAAGGCATCAAAGGAGGAAGGCTGGCTGGACTTGAGGCTGTGTGGGCTTGGAGAGCTACTGAAGAAGTGTAAATACATAAATCAATTTGTGTGCCAGGGAATGAATAGCTGACTTTTTTTCAAATGCCAATTCAGCGATTACGAAGTCTGCTGGTGGTTAATTAAAAACTACCATCTCGTTATGATCAGAGTTAAATTACAAGTGTGAAAACTACTACTGTTTGCAATAACGGAGTGCTCTGTGCTCTCTGTTCTCTCATCAAAAGGAGGGCAGGGATAAATAACTTTTATTTAACTCACAAAAAAATCTCTCTCAGCTCTTTCATATTTAATTAACTTCTTATCTTCTTAGAGCTCGAGACTTACTGAGAGTTCATAAGCAGGAATAGAAGTATTTGTTCATTTTTGTGAGAAGGTTCTTCTCACATTAGCTTGAGTAGAAAAGTTAGAAATCAGTGAACCCCAAGAACATGGGGCAAAGTGATACCTACCTAAATGCTTTGCAAGGAGGTCTAAACCTGGAGGAGAAATCTGACAGAGAATGGTAAAAATCACCTCACTGCTTGTGGACTCTGCTGGGGAGGACTTTCAACATTCCCATGGACTGGCAAAGAGTTGGTTTTAATTTGTCAAATAGACTTAACGAATTTAATATTTTACTGTTTCAAAGAATCCACTGTCAGAAAAGAAGCCGAATTGCTGTCGCCATGGTGGATGTGAAGTGTTTGAGTGACTGTGAATTACACTATCAACTTGATAAGCTTGGCTTTTCAGCTGGCCCAATACTACGTATGTACAACAAATATCAGAGACTAGTCATTCAACTACTCATAAACTGCTCCCAACGAGTTTAAATTATTTGCGGTAGAAGGAACGAAGCAATGATAAACATGAACATAGAAATAAGAATAAAAAAACATCAACAACAACAGAAAACCACAAAGAGGGGGAAGAGGTGATAAGTAAAGTCAGATCCCACTTCAAGATTAGTTGGTATGGCACCAGAAAGAATGGTCTTTTCAAAAGTGAAAAACCAAGGCCGGGCACGGTGGCTCGTGCCTGTAAGCTTCAGCCTATGAAGCGGCCGGGGCTAGGGATCGCGGTTCGAGTCCCGCCTGGGGCCCGTAGCGAGACCTAGTTCCAAAAAAATTGCTGGGCGTGGTGGTGCACCCCTGTCATCCCAGCTACCTGGGAAGCTGAGGCTGGGGATTGCTTGAGTCTGTGGTACCCTGGGCAACGTGAGCCTGCGGTTCCACAGGCAAAAAAATAGCAAGACCTAGTCTCAAAAAAAAAAAAAAAGTGAAAAACCAGTTGCTCTTGATTGTATCACCCCATTTTCCTCATCCCTAGTGCTCCCACTGTTTGTGTATGATGATTGCTCTCTGGTATGGCACCTGGCTCCATAGAGCCCTCCCCTTGAGTGTTTGTGGGAGGAGTGAGTTCAGTAACTCATTTTGAAAGCTGTAATAACTGATAATGTAAGGGCCAGTATAAATAAGGCAGCAGAGTTGTAAAATATCTCATATATACACCAGCAATTTAGCCTGTTTTCCTCATTCTTCTTCAGCTTCCACCAGAAGAGTGTATGAAAAGAAGTTAGTGCAACTGTTGTCTTCAACTACCGGTGTGTCACTCACGATGAATGGACCCAGGGAGCAGGGCGGGGCTGAGGACTGTGACCACGGAGGTACCGTGAGAAGCCCCACTGGCACACACTCACCCTCAGCTCACTAGTTCCCTGTTTGGCTCCAAATGGCATGCAGGTGGCCTGTGAAATATCCATGTGGACTGTGTGTGCCCAAGAGCATGGACACTAGGCCCGTGGCGGCAAGAGGAATCCCTCTTTCACACCAGTGATGCCATTGGGGGCAAAGTGCAAGGAGGAGTGATTCATTCGCACCTCTTCTCACTAATCGGAGCCAAATTTAAGACCAGAAGCTCCACCAGTTACACTCTAGGTCTCCTTTGAGATCTCACCTACCCCCTCCATGCTGTACCACAGCCCATTAGTATGGCTTACATGTTCTTAGGATTCAACAATTTCATCCCCATTAAAAAAGTTGAACCCCACTGCACCCCTCCTTTGCCTCCTGCCCTCATGACTTCATGGTAATGACCACAGCTGACCTCTCCTAGGTCTTAGGGTGAGTGGGAAACGGTGGTCTCTGACCCCAGAGGTTTTCTTGCAGTGGGCCTACCCCAGGGCCCCACTGTCCTGCGTGGCACTAGTTTCACACTTAGTGGGAGACCTTGAAGATTCTCAAGCTCCTCATTCAATCAGTATTTATTAGGAGGGCCCTATGAGCCACAGGAAAATAACAGGAACTACCATTTGCTGAAATCCCGAGAGGTCAATGTCATAGGTTTGGGGAAAGGTATCAGAAGAGTAGCACCCATTAGTGTGTGCCGTGGAGAACAGGGTTTACCTTCTGTTTAGCTCCTACTACAGTGCCAGGCACATAGCAGGAATTTAGTATATGTTTGTTGAAGGAAAGGAACAACTGAGATTTGACCTAAACCTGGCTCTCATACCTTTTTATCCCCTGTACTTTTCTCACAATTTCTGTTGTGAGGATGAATATGTGTGTGTATTATATATATATATATATATGATTATTTCTATTAGATGATTAACTCTATTAAAATTATAATTTCTTAGAGTTCAAACTAATAGTTCAACAAACAGGTACCTGAGACCTGGAAACTTTCCTGTAATGCCTGGTATTGGCGGTGCTGCAGATCTGAGCACTTTCCCCAAGGGTCTGGCATAGCTGGTCCCATGGAGAGGGCAGAAGGTTCAGAGATGGATCCTATTGGCCCCTGGTCAAACAGAATAGTTAGCACGGGGAGGTGTACCTCAGACCTGGGGGTTCCTCGGACCTTTTCTGGATGTGGGACATGTTTAGAGTCATATCCATGGCCTGGGCCTACCTCTGTTTCCTGATGTGAAAAGGAGCTGTAGGGACTAGACCAGCCTCTAAGGAAGTTTCCAGGCTGGAAGAGTGCAGTGATGAAGGCTTTGCACTCGCTGCTAACCACTGTCCAGGACTGTGGGTCAAAACTGTAGGGTTGAACTGTCTTAGGCCAAGTCATCCAGGTCCCTGGCTTGTAGTCCTCCACAGAGAGGCATCCAGGCAGGCCTGACAGGACTCTGGCCTTTAGCTCATAAGCATTATCATTGCTTCCGACTGGACAGTATTTGATGCTTGCCCACTCTGGACAACCAGGTCAGAAGCGGGAGTTCTCAAGTTCAGTCTTACCCTGACTAGGCAGTGAACCTTGGTTGAAACCAGTAGTAAATCCCGCTGCAGGCCAAGTCAGAATCAGAAATTTGTATTTTTTTGTAGAAGGAGCCTCAAGACCCTGGTGCCAATGGAACGGAGAGGTGAAAGGGAAATGGGGGGTCCCTTTGGAGATTCAGCCCTGAGAAATTCACAGAAACACAGGGTGGAGCTGTGCCCGGAGCAGGAGGGGAGCAGCTCCAGACCTGGGCTGAGCATTCCAAACAGTGGGTGGATTCAACTTCTCACATTTGCACTCACTGTTTTGGCACTGAGTGAACACAACTTTACTGATCTCATCTCTTTTCAAACTTACCAAGCATTTCTGACTCCCCTGCACTAAAAGTGCTGTGGAATGTATAACCTACAGGATTGTTCTGAATTTATCAAAACACTTCCCCACAGGCTGAAGCCAAGGGGTGACTCACAGCCACCTTTCCTACCCCTGACGCTTCCCCTGACTTTAAAGCCTTTTAGCACAGGTCTGGCCTCCCTCTACTGGGGGCCTTTCAGAGAGAGGAAGGAGAACCCTTCTGCCCTTCCCTGACATTCAGGAAGACCCGAAGCTTGCAGCTGCCGGGAAGAGGCCTGACTAGATGGAAACAGCTCTGACAGCAGCCTTGAGCTCACAGTGTTTCTCTGAGGCACACGGTATGATGGCCGCCCTGTCAGAGCCCTGCAGCCCAAGGGAGGCCCAGCTGTGTTTCAGGAAGGCTGCTGCAGCCCTGACACACGCTTCTCCTTCAGAAGTGCTCCTCTCCCCCAGAAGTGCTCCTCTCCTGCAGAAGTGCTCCTCTCCCCCAGAAGCACCCACAGAATTTTCTTCTCCTCACAGGAATCTGTTCAGCTTTTTCACCCTGTGACCGGTGTGTGTTCCCTGCAGAAGCTTGTATGTTCTCATGGCCTATTTTCCTTTTGTTTCCCATGATCCAGAGCTTAATGCCACTATCGATTTGAAAGGAAATATCATAATCTCAACAGAAAAAAGCAAGGAACTCAAAAAAGTATGTACCACTCTAATGCCTGAATACTTTTACACATGTATTAAAAATAGGAAATAGCACTTTTCATATGTATTAAGGAAGCAGTCACTACACTTGGTTATAATGGTAAAGTCCTAGTTTAAACAGCCTTGTTTTAATGCTGGTTTGTCTGGTAAAACAACTTTCAAGTTCTAGCACAGACCCAGAGGGTCATCCTGCCCCTCCCAGAAACAGCCACCCCTTGCTCTCCCTTTCCCCTGCACCCCTCCTCCCTGGCTACATCCTTTTGTTGGTGCCAGTAAGCCAGAATGGCAGTGAAGCCCTTCCCTTTCTCTTACCAGACTTGAGTTCTGCCTTCCACAGCCCCCACCCTCCTTAGCACCAGACCTGGCGCATGAGTGGGAGCCGTGGCTGTGGGGTGAGGCCTGGCTGCCTGAGTGCACCCCTGCTTCCACAAGCTGTGTGGCTCTAGAGAAGCCACTTGACAGTTCTGACCTCCGGTGGCAGTTACAGCTGCGCCTCCTCCTGATGTGGGCACACTCAGCCCCCCATGGACGGAACTCAGGGAGGTCACCACCACCAGCGAGTCTGAGCCCTTCACACCCCCTGACCTTCGTCCCACATCATTTAGACTTCGGCTTCTTAGATACCAGCAGTTCCACCCTCTCGATTCTTAGTCTGTCCCTCTGATTGTTCATGTTCTCTGTGTTTTGTCCCTAAATCTGCCTGGTACCTGAGGTCGTGGTTGCAGCTCCCCTTCCCTCCAGTCCTGCATCATTTCCCTTGTCCATCTGTCAGTCATCTCCTCTTGGCATAACTCCATCTGTAGATCCTCACATGGACCTAGACCATGCTCATGGCCTCATCTTGCCTATCCAACTGCCTCTGAAAAGTTCCCCCCTTATTCCTCCCCCTCCCCTGCCCTCCTTTCTGCACCCATCCAACAGTAGTTGATGATAACCAGGATGTGTAATTGGCTGCACAGATGCCCTTTCCTCTCTCTGGTTCTTCTCTAGCACCTTGCGCTTAGAATAGCTAGGTTACATTCATTTTCTCTCACCCTACCTTGTGTCTATGGGTTCTGTCATCTTGATGGTTTCCCAACCTTCCCACCAAAGCCTCAGTTGTCTTTGAACAGACGCTGGCCCAGTTTCTCATGTGTATAAGCTGTGGCAGGTTTTACAGGTCTGAATTAGGAATTTTAAAACTTGGCCCCTTCTTTCTTATCCCATTTCTTCCACCCTTGCTTGTACACACACACACACACACACACACACACACACACACATGCACGCACACACATATATAAATATATTAATTTGAGCAATTGCAGTACCCTTCCAACTGGTCTCTAACCTATCCCAACTCCATTTCAATTCTACAGGCCAAGATTTAGTCATATCATACATTTGCCCAGAGACTTTCAAAATGCAAATGGAACTGTATACCTTGAAGACCTAGTATCTCCTGTGACTCTATCTCCCTCATCATCCAGCCCAGCTGATGCATCCCTTCTTCCTCTTCCTCTCACTTTCTCCATCTGTCTTTGCTTCACCAGTTCCTTTCTGCCGCTACCCTGGTTTTTCTTCCTGTTAAAACCCTGTGATGGTTGAAAGTAAGTTTCTGAAACCACTTCTGATATCCCTTTTTAAAACTCCAACTTAGCCCTCCTTGGGCTCTGGCACATGGCAGGCATCCAAAGCTCATCAAGTCTACCAAACAGCTCCAGTGGCAAATAGGTTAGTCTGCAGATAGAGTCAAGTATTTAAAATACTTGCTGAGTTTAAAGAAATGAAAAGAAAATCCCAAGCAAATGTTCCTGCAGCATAATGTCGCTTTAGCTTCCCACTTAAACACAATTCAAACTTGATGAAGTAATTCTGATAGCAAACGTTCGAAAAGGATTTTTAAAATCTGTCAAATTAAAGGAATCCTTTCCATTCAGCGAATCTCATATCCACCAAAACCCCTTTTATATAGTTCCTGCAAAAACATTTACAGGAGAAAAAGCAACCCAAGTATTTAAGAAGCATCAGCTGGGACCAATGCCCTCCAGCTTTTGCTTTACTTAAACCTGAAATGAACCACATCAATATTTTGAATTGGTCATAGAATTAAATAGAAAGTTTGTGATGGTAGAAATGTGTTGATTTAAATGATTATATAAGCCATTTTGTCTCTCGGAGGGTCTCAAAGACATCTGTTCTACTTTAAATGCAAAAGTAAATGTAAATAAGCATTTAGATTTCCATGTAAAGGTGGTAGAAATGTTCGTTGAGATGCCTTTCTGTTTAATTACTTAAGAGCAGTGGTCCGTGGCTAACAGGCCTCTCTGTGCCAGGAAAGGCAGTATTTGCCTTTCTTTGAAGCACCAATGAGCACCTATTTTCCTCTCAATTTAGTAGATTTCTAGTGGAACACAAGCCATTTTGAGATTTGAACTAAGTAGTTATTTCCAGACCTTTTAACACTGTGTTTTATCAAAGTGCTATGCAGTCCATTTGAGTGGGTCCATAGGACCACTCAGAAAACCTGATCAATCAGGTTTTAATTGGGGATTTTTTCATCATATCAACTCTACATGCAGCTCATGCCTCTGTGGTTGAGTGGAGGTTAGGCCAACATGTGTAACTCAGATACTACGTCCCCTTCCGAGGGGGTAGGGGGTGATGGGACAGGGAAGCAGAATAATATGCAATGTCAGGCTGCATAGAATGGGGTTTGAGTACCATGATGTATGATGTATCATACTGGATGGGCTCCTTTCAGCATGGACACTAACCAGAGGGCAGCAGGAACAATGACAAAAAAAAAATACAAAGCAAAAACAGCCCAGGGTATGTGGTCAGCAGGATTGAGGGTGGTGCCAAAGGTGAAGTGTGTGTGTGGGCACCTTTCAGCAGAGGTGGCTGCATCCTACACCCAGAGAGCACCCAGGCCGGTGGGCTATCCAGAACCCAGGGCATCCCTTCTCCCAGCCTGATGAGCGCTCTCATCACCTTGCCCTGGCCCAACATATTCTACCAGCAGTTTCTCAAAATGTGTCTGATGGTACTGGCCCTAGGACACTTCCTTTTCCAACAGCTCCTCCTTGTACCCTCTGTCTAAATGAAGCTTTGCTCCAGGTTGTAAGACTTTGAGGTCATTTAATTCAATGCCAGGCATTGGGGGTGGGGGGTGGGGTAGTGGACCAGGGATGGGTGGGGATAGGCAGGAGCAGTGACTCAGTTCCAGTTGTCAACTGAAAGAAGCCTTTGTCCTGTGCTGATGGCGCTCTTTGACTTTTGACACTTGGCCATCTATTTTGTCTCCTAGATATATTTTATTTTATTTATTATTTTATTATTATATTTTTTATTGATTATATATATATTTTTATTTCATTGTTTACCTTGAAGTTCTCCCAGCACCATGTCACCCATATCTAGATCTTTTGTGCTCATTCCTCCCCTGATTTCACATTCCCTCCCCACCCTTGCTGAGTGCATTAATTCTGTTATCAGTTTGTTAGTTTTAACTTTTCCTTGTGCTTTTGTTTGTTTTCCCTATATCTCACATTTAAGTGAAACCACCAGGTATTTCTCTTTCTGGCTTATTTCTACTAGCATGATTCTGTCTAGTTCCATCCATGTTGCCACATCTGACATGAGTTTGTCTTTTTTGGTTGCTGAATAATAGTCCATGTGTAAATATGCCACAACTTTTTGATCCATTTGTCTGTTTTGAGACATTTGCTTCCATATCCCGGCTATTGTAAACAGTGTTGCAAGAAACATAGGAGTGCAGTTTTCCTTTTCTTAGACATATTTTAATGCATTTTCTGGAGAAAGAATGCCAAGGTCAGAGTGAATTGATGACTATCCAGGGAATGTTTCAACAGAGCATCCATCTTGGTTCTCAATGACTATTTATTATACACAGGACTTTCTTTGACACCTTCTTGGGGAAGAAAATAGGTGCTGAAAGAAGCATAATTCTTTTTTTTTTTTTTTTTTTTTTTGAGACTAGGTCTTGTTATTTTTGCACGTGGAACAACAGGCTCGAGCAATCTCTAGCCTCAGCTTCCCAGGTAGCTGGGATTACAGGCATGTGCCCCTGCACCCAACTATTTTTTTGGAACTAGGTCTCACTACATGCCCCCATTGGGACTTGAACCGCGGTCCCTGGCCATGGCCATGGCTTCCTAGGCTGCCGCTTACAGGCATGCGCCACCGTGCCCGGCCAAAAGGCATAATTCTTACTGTTCTGAAGACACTTTAAAATCAACTGTGGAAAGCCAGGCACAGTGGCACATGCCTATAAGCCTTAGCCTATGAAGTGACTGGAGCTAGGGATCACTGTTGGAGTCCCACTCTGGGCAACATAGCGAGACCTAATCCCAAAAAAATAACTGGGCATGGTGGCACATGCCTGTAATCCCAGCTACCTGGGAAGCTGAGGCTGAGGATCACTTGAGTCTGTGGCACCCTGGGCAACGTGAGCCTGTGGTTCCACCAGCAAAAATAGCAAGACCTAGTCTCAAAAAAAAAAAAATCAACTCTGGAAACAAAGAATATATGGACTCTAAAATGAGACCACTTGGGTTCAAATCCCAGATCTGCCACTAAGTTGGAGAAGACACTTATCTTCCCTCTGCGTTTCCTCATTGATAAATAAGGCTACTTACAATCATAAATGTTTGAGGATCAAGTTAAAAATATAAAACTGTAGTAACAAAATATAATACAAGCAATACAAATAACTACAATATTATTAATATAAGCACATTTTTAATTGCAAAACAAAGTAGCATCTTTAGTGAAAAATAATATAATGGAAACTGAATCTTTAGTACTGAACTCCTAAATGCTACATAATGTGATTTATCAGAGTGCCTCCAACTCTATTTACATAATTAAATGCACAGAACTAATTAAAGATTGTTCTCTGTAAGTGCTGTGCATTGACTGAGGCAGACTGGGGTATAAAACACAAGTCATATGTGTCCTCTTGGTTTAGGGCTCCTTATTTTGAATCTTGCACCTCAATCTGTCCCTTGTCTCTTTATACAATTATAAAAAGCAATTTGTTTGGAAATAATTTCAAGGTTATACACTTCAAGAGATATTAACCTGTACTCCTGAACAGAGTTGTAAGTCACTGTTACCTGAATAAAAATAAACTCATAGGCCGGGCACGGTGGCTCGTGCTTGTAAGCTTCAGCCTATGAAGCGGCCGGGGCCAGGGATC
>PVHY01012781.1:0-43321 GCA_004024945.1 Uropsilus gracilis | reverse complement strand
AATTAAACTAATTCAGTACCCCTCTCTCCAGAAAACAAAAATTCTTCTATTGATTGATTTGATATAATGGCACACAATTTTGTTCTTTTATTCCCCTTAAAATTTGAAGTAACCCTTAATAATAGATAGTTCATTCAAGGTATTTTAGTTTTTGTCCTACATAGTTTGCATAATCATCTAGAATACATCAAAAAAGGAAAATACTAACTTAAATTTTTTTAACAAAAGAAAACTTTAAAGGTGAAAATATATGAGATGATTAAAGAATTTGAATTATTAAAAAAGAAAAAAATAATTGGAATTTGGTTTGGAGCATGGCCAGTATAGCCATCTAATAAAAACAATACAAACCAACTTAGGTCCATTGAAAATTAGATTCTAATAGTTCTGATTCTGATAATAAATAACTTGACATTTGAAAAGGTTAAACTTAAAGCTTCGGTTCCTTATCTATAATTAAAATTTTCAAACAATTTTAGAAGATTGTTGAACTCTATAGTATAGTATTAAAATGTTGGTTCATAATCTCTAATACTATAGAACCAGTTTATTTTTCAACTTACCTTGTTTTTTTTCATATCTTGATTACTGCTATCATCAAAAGCAATTTTACATATATAGGGAATTATACAAAATATGAATTTATCCAAAATTATGAAATGTTTTCAGTTTCTTAGTGTGACATAATAAAATTTATAATAAATCATATTTCCATAACATAAAAACACATTTAGTAAGGAACAAGATTAACAGTAAATATTATTTTTCTAGACATTTTAATTCACTTATGTATATATATTGCATATATATTGTATAGTATATATTTTATTATGTTATATGTATTAAATATATTAGAAAAAAAAAGTAGGTATAATTATCCCCATATGGTTTATTTCTAGCTTAGTTGTAAATAAAGTATTATTTTTTATGATTATTTGCTTACTTAAACTTTCACCTTAACCATTTCAGGAGTTTTAAAGTTAGTGAGGTGGGATGGGAGAACCCTGAGGTATAAAACAATGTAAATTATATATATTTATATGCAGTTAATCTATATATTTATAAGTATATATTCAAAATATATATTCTATACATGCTAATTTATAGATATGTTGTCTTTATATAGAGAGTCAATAAAAAAATTAGTGAGGTGGAATTTGGGGTTGGGGCAAATAGATGTTTTAGACAAAAGTTTTCCAATTCTTTAGAGTAGGGCTTTTCAACGGAAGCACTGCCAAAATATTCTTTATTATAATGGCTGTACTGTGACTTACAGGATATATAGCGGTATTCCTGCCCTCTCCTTTCCAGATGCCAAATGTCACATGAAACAAAATTTCCTCTACGAGAAACTATCATTTAGGGTATATGATTAAATTATAATTACCAAGGAAGTTGTACATTGATACTGATCAAAAATAAAGATTTTGCAAAATGGGCAGGTCTCTTCTCTCATTACTACATAAATAGATCCTTGCATTCTACTTTAGTTTGTAGTGACTGCCACAGCAAAATGCCATTGACTAGGTGGTTTAAATAGCAAATTTTAACAGCCCTGGACTCTAAAATCCAAGATCAAGATGCCAGCATGTTTGGATTCTAGTGAAAGCTCTCTCTGGCTTATAGATAGTTAACTACTAGGTGGGTGTTCGCTTGTCCTTCACCTTCACTCAGTACACAGCTTGAAAATGTATAAGAAGGTGTTTATATAACTTCTAATAATGGAACTAATCTATCAGGAGGACAATACTCTCATGCCTTCATCTAAACCCAAATATCTCCAGATTACATTGAGGAGTTAGAGTATCAACAAAAATTTGGGAGGGACAGTATTTCTTTATTTCACAGCATATGTTATTAGTGCTGATGTCTATTTAATACTAGCAAGTAAAATTATAGAGAAATAGATACTATTATGTTTCTGTTTTGGGGGTTTGGGTTTTTCTAGCATTAAATGTACATTTAGAACATTATCATTTTTTCTGTGACTTCAGAATTATTACCTTGGTTCAATTTTTCTTTCTCATTAGGTTAGTAGAGTTTACAAAGCATAAATACTTTAAGAGACTGAAAACAATAATTTGGAATTCGGATTAAATATTTATAGTATTTGAGCAAATTATCCGTATTATTAACTGTTTTGATAAAATTAGTGTATTTTATAGTCAGTTTCAATTTATTCTTCCTGTTCTTAAAAAAAAAGTGAATTGTACTCTTAAGAATAATTTCTACAACTCTAAAATTAGCCCTGAAATGTTTGCTTACTTATTGAGTTTTACTGATTTTGAACAGAAAAATGATTTGTATATTTTAATATTAGTGATTAAAATATTGAATATTATGTTATGAAACAATTTCTATAGCTGTGTTTTATATGTAGTATGTAACAGTTGAGTTATATTTTTTAAAAAATATTAAGTGAAGGGAAAATATCAGACTTTAGAATTCTATAAAGTATGATAATATCATGTCAATGTATGTGCATTGAAAATCTAATAATTAATAATTTTGGTAATATGAAAATATTCAATTTTAATGTTAAAAATTAAGTAGTATTTTACATTTAACAAAAATTGCATATTAGTTTTACAATCGAAAAACAAAATCAGCCGGGCACAGTGGCTCATGCCTGTAAACTTCAGCCAATGAAGCGGCCGGGGCTAGGGATTGTGTTTCGAGTCCCGCCTGGGGCCCGTAGTGAGACCTAGTCCCCCCAAAACAGCTGGGTGTGGTGGCGCATGCCTGTAATCCCAGCTACCTGGGAAGCTGAGGCTGGGGATTGATTGAGTCCGTGGTACCCTGGGCAACGAGAGCCTGTGGTTCCATGGGCAAAAATAGCGAGACCTAGTCTCAAAAAAAAAGAAAGAAAGAAAAGAAAAGAAAAAAAAGAAAAACGAAATCAGACATAGCTCTCTGAAAAATACATGAAGACTTTTGATGAATTTCCTGTGGCCTGTATGTGTTGAGGGAATGACTTAGTCTGCTTATGTTGCTTATTAAAATGTGATGAACAGTGGCTTAAACAACAGACACTTATTATAGTTCTTTGGAACTGGATGTCCAAGATCAAATTGCTGGCAGATTCAATATATGGTGAGGCCTTTCATCCTGGTTCATAAGTAGCTATTTTTAATATTCTCTCCTTCAGGGAGAAGTAAGTCCTAAGAGAGAGAAAGATAAAGAGCGAGCATATGAATGTTTTTGTGAGTTTTCCTCCTGTCATGCGGTTCCCATAGTCATGACCTAATCTGATCTGAATCACTGTCCAAGGACCCTATGTCCAAATGTCATCACTTTAGGAGTTAAGACTTTGAATGCTTTTTTTTTTTTTTGGTAACAGGAACACTTAATGTGTAACAAGGAAAGTAGAGTTCTCAAGGATTTCTATACCTAGTCACAATCACTAAATAATGATAGTTATAACTTTCCTGTTTTCCCATATCATAATTCTCTGTAAGATTCTAGCTGGCAAAAAAGTCATCTGTAAGAAGAAAATCAATCAATCAAAGAAACAAAAATCCTAGACAAGATGATTGCTAATAACTACTGTGACCTTTTAGATCAAAGTAGGAAATGAGAATAAAAGATGGGACATATGCTTCATATATTAGTTGAGAGTTACTCAGCATCATGGTAATTGGGCAAGGAATTAATTAGTGTAGGCATGGAAAAGAAGCACCACTCAGAGTCAGTAATAGTAGGGAAGATTTTAACAATGGGTGAAAAAGTTGCCAATATAATATTAGAATTGAAAAAATATATTTGACATTTGTGAATTGACTCAAAGTATTTTAAGTCTATTGAAGATAACCTACAGATAAAAATGTTAGTAGTAATTTTATTAGTGCTGTGATTCTGAAAAGTGAAATGTAATCACCCCTATTGGGACCAGTGTATCATGCTACAAATTCTCTGTTTTGTTTCGTCAGTTATCTGAATGCCTTTTACTTGTATTATTTCAGAAATAGTAAATGAATGTCATGGTTGATCACATTAGAAAGTGAACTGTCAGTAATTTACTACTCTATATTTTTATGATTTATAGCATTACAGACTCTTCCCTTTGAATACTTCTATTCATTTCTAGTGCTCTTAGTGAAAACATATTTCTATGTAAAATATCTATGTCAATGGGGTCACTGAAAAACAGAATTAAGTGTTCTGAGCAGACAAATTTATTAGTCCTAAGAATAGATACACACTTTAATACAGTCTTCACTGAAACAAAAAAGAAAAAGAAAGCAAGGCAAACAGTCACTTTGACATTAGAATGCTTGTAATCTCTGTTTAGCAAAATAACACCATTTATACTTGATATAATTAGTGAAAGCCATTAGTCACCCATCACGTGTTTCTAGGCTAAACCAGAAGGAGGTACTTTGACTGTACATTTGAGACAGCAATAAAAGTTAGCAAATGTCATCTGTATTTTACTATTTCCTTTGGCCAAATATTTTGAATATGCTAGTGATGACTCCACATGGAAAAGTATTTTTGTTGGTCTAAATTTTAATTTAATAAATCAAAGTTCATAGCTTATATACATACATACACTTTAAAAATTTTCAGATATCATTTTTTGTATTAATGATCTAATAAAATTCAGTTTTAAAAATGAAAATGAATTTGGAAAGCTTCCAGTTATACTTGAAACATATGCAGAGATAAAAATAAACCTTAACTTCCATTTGTGTCTCTAACCCTGTGACATAACATATTAATTTATTCAATAATAAATTCAATAAGCAATTATGCATAATTACTGTCAAGTTGAAAGAGTGAAAATTGTTTCAATTCTATCATTTAGTGTAACCATTTCAAGTATTTATTTAAGCTGGAAAAGAAATTAATAGAATGTGAACTGTAAGGTATATGTTTTTGAAGGGATACTTCCAAATTTAAGCTTATTATGAAATAAATCCCTGAAATTTAATAGTATCGATTCTGAACTTTATTTTTATTGTTAAATTGTATGTTTTTTTTAAAACTAATGAAATCTTAAAAATGTTACATCATTATATGATTTAGTAGTTGCCTAAATTATATCTTTTAGTCTCTCATTAAACAAACATTGTATTCATTAAAAATTATTGTTTTGACATGATCATAGTCTTGTAGTTCAATACAACAAAATTTAAGTTACTGAATTCATTCTAGTCATCACTAATATTTAATTTCTGTTATGATTATTAAAATTTTAAGTTAGCTGTTCTTATAGGACAGATTTTGCAAAATGATGTCCCATATATTCAATATAGTAGGCATGTCACTGATTTGAACACTTTTTTCTCCTGTAAAAACTACCCTGAGAAAGCTAGATCACATAAAAACTGATAAAATTGCATTCCTTTCTGTGTTGTTAAGCCTTCTTTGTAGCAAATTTTGAAAATTGCATTCTTTCTTGAGTATAAGTAAACATAAACAATCACTTTCCCTCAGTCATTTAAAATGTCATTTATTTTATCTAAATATAAAATAAGCTCACAACTCATTTGTTAACATTTGAATAGCAAAGTATGAGACTGAATAAAGGCACTTAAAATTGATGAATTTTGAAAAATTGAAGGCAATTGAAGAACTAAAAGTATAGCATTATGTGTAATCAGTTTACTGTGCATAATAAAAATGGAACTAAAAATAAAAGACTCTGACTAAGAAATACATATGGCTAAATAATACTTTATCAAGAATCTGGAGCAAAGAATAATTTTGATTTAGTTTAGAAATATATTCAGAATTCAAATTGAATAGGTCCTTGACGCTTTAATAACAGAATAATTCCTACTTGATAAAAGAATCATTCTTTTTTGCATGAAAAATCATAGTCTGAATTCATATTAAAAGTAATTCCCCACTTGGTCCACATGCTATTATAATTTATGGTATTATTTCATGCCAGTCATTTTAAGACGGAATATTACAGGCCCATGGATGATTTACATAAGAACAGACAGCTGTAAGTACTTTCAAATCCTCTTTCTTTCTCATATTTAGGAAACATTAGGAACAGAAAAGAAATAGATTAGGTGTACTTAAACATTATTAAAGTGTCAGGCTACTTTCCTTCTTTTTTCAGGAGAATTAATTGCATGTATTCCAGAAAAAGCTTATCTCAGCAGTAATTACTCTCCTCCTCAGGCCTGTGAGACAAATGTGGAGTGTGAATGTGACAATATCCTATGATGCATAATGGGGATTAGCCTCCAGTTTTTTATACAATCCACTACCCTGATGAGAGCTGCCAAAAAGATACAATCTTTAATATTCTGCTGCACTTCTCTTGACAGTCTTACATATTTATGTCTTTATTACAAAGTGTTGTTATATTGCAGAATGGCATAGTTATGGGAAAATATTTGCGGTTTAGTTTAAATGCTAGTATGAAAGTATTTTGCCAGCAAATTAAGTTTTAAGAGGAGTATATAGTAGTACTTTGGCCAAATTTGTCACATAGCTAAAATTAATTTATATATATAATATATATATATAGTTGTTGGACATTTTTTTCATTAATCTCTAAGGAATATCATATAAGATAGTAGTTTTACCTTCATTTAAATATTTCTTCTAATATAGTCAAGATTCTGGAGATTAGAATAATTTGCCAGATGAAACTATTAGTTAACAGGACATAAAGTTAACTAAGGACTTAGAATTAAAGTAATATAAAATACATTCCTGAATTACAGAAGAAGTTAGTACTTGTAGTGGGAAATTAGGATAAGTATACACACATCTGTATTCATTAGTATACATGTACATGTGTTATGTGTATATATATATATAGAGATTTGTGTGTGTTTTACTTCACACAACAGGTTATCTTGGAAAGTTTGAAAGCTAGTCTGACCTAAGGACTTTGACTGCAGCAAGAGTTAACAATGTGAACAAGATAGAGTTCTTTTTAAGAAACCCACATTCCAATAAGGGAGACAATCATAAACCAGATCATTGTAATAACAATACCCATTATTTTCTGGGCTTATGCTCTTCTGATGAGTGCTTTAGATTTGCTATTGCCTTTGATTTTTATAATAAAATTGCAGAGTATGTTATTTCCAGTTTAACTATAATAAAACTGAAATTAAGAAGGAGATTATGTGATTTGTTGAAGTCTGCATAGTAAGTGATAAGATTTAAAATAAAATCTTCCTGGCACCATGCACATATTTTTCTCCTGTTAAATCAAACATTTAGAAATTTGCAAAGCAATGATGTCAGTGCAGTTCATTAGGGCACCACAGTTCTCCTTTATTACATATCAATCACATAAAAATATAATATCTCCAGTTTATTGATTGCTTAGCTGGGGTTAGCCATCAGACTTTTGTAGTACAGAAAAAAATTCTATGATAAAATAAAAACAAAAGCAGGAGCCATACCTGTCATTTACAACTTCTTAGAGCCTTGTATTCGGACAACAGTGCCTTTCCTAAGAAAGGGTATGGGACATCACAATCACATATTGCAATTATTGTTACCATGTCACTCTTTATGGACATTCCTTAAACACACTATTTGAGCCCCACTTAAAAAAAAAAAAACTTGTAAAAAACATATCTTAGCATTATCAGAATGATGAAGACATGAAGGAAAAGCTAAGTGTCATCTAAAAAGTGAGCAAACATGTTTTTTAATGATCTTAAGTATTTATGCCTCTATAAAATGTGTGAATATAATAAATATATACTTATGTACATATTTATACATAATTCTGTCATAGTCAGGAAAATACAGACTGAAGATTGTAAAATAAAAAAAAATAACAATCAAACATCAATAAGTATCTGATATTTGCTTACAAAATTACTTTACTCGGTGAACAAAAAGTAAGTGAATGGGCAAGAGATGGATTTTAATAATTTAGTTTCATTTCCCCAGCTATGTCAGCTATTTCTAGGACCATTTTCTATAATACAAAGTATAAAAAGGAGGATTCAGAACTTAACTTCTCATTGGTTCCACAAGAAGCATGGGCTATGATCCTTTCCTATTTGTCACAGGCTCAATTACATTTTTTTCTTATTTGTAAAATTTTAGTATACTAGCTCTTTCCTACATAGTTCTTTTCCAGTCATGGCCTGTAGGATTCTGAGAAGTTGTAGGAATATGCATATGCATTGCAGGTGTGAGTCAGAACCCTACCTTGTTTCCAACATCCTGGAAAGGAACGGTATATCATGGGGCAGTGCCTTGTACTCCCCTATGTCATCTAGGCAGAGCCAAGGAGAGTATCTTGAGGGGTGTCCATGTTGAAATCAAGCATGTCTTCACTCGAACAAGCTCCTTAATGATAGATCTTTGTTACCTTTATATTTTGATGCCAAGCAAAAGAGGCATTCAGTATATATTTGAAAGAATGAATACAATTTATGTCTGTCTTCTTGTTCATTCATTTGTTTAGGTGACTTAAGCAAGATGAAATCACATTATTAAATTGTGTCATTTAGAAGAAGAAAGATAGAAGAATAGGAGGAGGAACTGTGGGATTTGGTGTATCATTTCCTGAAGGGAGTTCTAGAGATCAAAAAAGTCAGGCATGAGGGTGGGAAACAGGGAGACACTATACAAAATAAGGGTCCCAGTTAACATAGTAATATGACAGAGGAAAATGGAGCTATAGAATGATCTAAGAGTAGGAAAAACATTTTTGGAGCAAAAAGAAATTGATTCTATCTAAAATTGCTAACAACTTAAAGAAATACTATTCAACAAAATGGTGACATTTTTTCAAAACTTGGTTAGTGTTAATATAATCTGCTTCTCATTTCCATATTAAAAAGACATTTGATGAAATAATACTATGTCATATGACATCTTGAAAAATTTTTTAGGAGAAATGTGAGCAATTAATAATAAAGTAGCTGTAGGCAGGACGTTTGAGACAGTTAAGAATAGCTGTTGTAAACTATATGGGTAAATGGAAGATTAAAAATAAATTTTAAATGCCAAATATATTCTTACCTGTTAACTGTAGTGCCACTGTCAGAGAATCACATGAGGCAAATAAGCGTGATGCTGTATGTCAGTATTATGTTAGGAAAATCACTTATGTATGTCACAGCCCCACAGACATGCTAAATTAGGTTGAAATTGGCGCGTGGGACTCCTAGGTGAGTTGGTCCTAGGTCTTTATGTACTGAGGAAAGTATTCAATATCGACACTAGAGTAAGGCAGAAAATAAGAAATGTATTATCAACTAAGGAGTAGGAACAGAATGCTCTCTGAGCAGAAAAGATCCTGAGGAGTTAGCTGCCAAGAAGCTGGAAACAGGGGCTTTTATGCTTTATTAATAAAAAATGAGAGCTGGGTGTGCCTTTGCATCTTTTTTTATTGCCAGGATTCCATAATGGGTTCTTCTCTGGTTAGTTTGAACCATTTTTCACCAACTGGGACTGAGGTCTCCTTGACTGGATGATGCCTGGTTGTTGGAGATAAATGGTGCTGATCTTGGTCAGTACAGATATTCACTCCTGGGGTGTTATCAAGATTGAGACCCCCCATAGTCTTAACTTCATACTTCCAGATTTGTTTCCTCCTTCAATACCTTTTTGTCTTTTATAAAGGCTGATGACTCTCAAAGACAGTAACTAAACTGCTCAGTTTAAGAACTACAGGTTACCATCAAAAGAATCTATGTATATGTAAATAAAATCTGGTTTTGTTTGCTATAAAGATGAAAAAGTGATGTATTGTCCTCAAATTATTCTCCATTGTATAGTAGAGACTCGTGAAGTGTTAGGCTGAGAAAAACAAAGATTTCAGAATGTGCTTCATGTTAGTCATTCTATGGAGGATTCTAGGCTACTGAAGTTCATGAAACTTGGTTGTTTTGTGTATCACAATCATCCCAATCCATGAAGTTCTTTGTTGGTTCTGGCACCTGAAAAAAAAATGTTTGAACCCTTGGTGGATTTCACAGGCTTTAGTGCTCTCTCAGGGAACCAAGTCCACAGGCACATCAGGTAGGGAGGCTTGACCAACAGTATGGCCAAGTTGGATGGCTAGGCAACCAGGGCAGGGGTTTGGATGGCAGGTGAGCCCCCAGGAATCCTCATGCTCTTCCTCTGATACCTCTCTCTCTCAGTTGTTCTTTTTTGTATTGTCTTCATTCTCTCCACAGGGTAATACTGCCCTTTTGATCCCCTCTCTTCTAGACCCAGGTGTGCCCACTCACACATGCTCATACCCATTGGGCACAGACCTGTACAATAATGGGGAAAGCATAGTAAAGCATAGTACCATAGGTTCCAATCATAGAGGCTAATGGTAGAAAAATTGTGACCAACTCACTTACTCTACATTTTGTAATGAGAGCCTTAAAATTCCTGTGATTTCCCGGATGCTAACATCAATTTTGCTTTCATTAAATTGCCAACTCCTGGGACATTTCACAATACTTCATTTGTTCTGCAGCTATTCAAGATTAACTTGGTTAAGTACTTAAATACTCCCAGAGTTTGATGTTGCTATGCCCAGCCTTCCTTTACTTCCAATTACATAACCTCTGTCAGTTGTCCTTCAAGTGAACTAACTAGATTGGAAACAACCCTAAATGAATCACTATTCAATAAAGTGACTTGATTTTTAATCAGAATTTCTGAGAACTAAAACACATTGAAGACCAATATAATAAATAAACTCCTCCTTCCACTCTGTTCCCTTCCTTTTAGTCTTTATTAATTTCTCAGCTTGTATTCCATTACTAATTTCTCTATTCTGAATTTTGTCCACTTTGTTATCATTTTTAATATGCTGTAAATGGAAAGTTGAGGTTTAGCACAATTAAAAAACTTTCCACTGCGAAATAAGCAGCAGATATGAGACTGAAGGATGCTTTGGTGGATCACTGTGTACCTTTGCTTAACATTTCTTTGTGCTTTGTTTATAAAGATATGACATGTTTTGGAAGAGAGAAGGCAGAAGAATTCAGTAGAATCAACTGCAAGGATATTTGCTTATTCAGTTTTACTTCTTAGCTAAAATGACCTTTAGCTAAAATGACCTTTTCAATTAAAAATGAAATGTACCATATTAGTAGTTCTCTATTGTTTTATATACTGAGATCTGGGACTGCATTACTTATTTTGTAATCTTATAATCTGTCATTTAAGAAAGCCCTATCATTATAATTTTTCCATTGATGAAAGCCTGTTTTTCCTGCTCTGAATTTGTCATAATAGGCATATTTGTTTTAGCAGAAATAATCATGCTGCAAAGATGACACCATGAATATTACATTGCTCAAGACTGGCTACATAATTTGTTTGAATTATGTGCAATATGTTGTAAAAGCAGACCTATGGCAAGTTTAATAGTATCCATCTGATGTAATTGAACTTAAGATTGAAAGGGTAACACTTAATTTTATCCCAGAAACTCTACAAATACAACTGTGATTTTATCAACAACAAATACTACTTCTTAAAGTTTGTTGTGGCATATTGTTGTGGAGGGAATTATTTTTTTGCATAAAATAGTTTAAGTAAACATTAGGTAAAATTATTTTTCTGCTATTTTCTGGGAATATTATATTTTAATGGAAGTTATCTTGGGATAGAAGAGAAAATATGTTACTGATTACACCATTATCCTTGTATAATACATGTATTTCCCCTTCTTTTTATAGTGAAATTAAAATCTTTATATATTTTGTACCATTTTTCTCACATCTAAAATACATTTTATGTGTTTTTTAAATAATTCTCATGAGTATCATCATTATTAAAGATATGGCATGCTTTATAACAAGTCTTAAGTATTAATTTGTAACTTTTTTCTAAGTCATTGGTATCAATACACATTTACTTAGTAATATTCTCTTATCAGTTGTAAATTAAAATAAGCACATATCAGATGGATCATTTTCTTGAAACAAATGTAATGTCCAATTTTTATTTTACTGGAAATGTTTACAAATATTGTTAACTGCAGACTTTTATCAAGAGTTATGGACACAGTTATAGGTAGAACACTTGATAATAAAACTGTGGCTATGAGACTGGTTTCTTAACCACAGCAAAAGAACAAATTACATGAAAAAAAAATGAAGCTTAAATGTTTTCTTCTGCTTAATGCTCTCTCAACTGAACCAATTCAGCTACTTCAGTGATTTCTAAGATGTAAAAAAGTTATCCGAGTCTTGGAAAACTCAGAATGTAAGCATGTTAATTGAGTGTATATTTTTTTCCTGTTTCATGATTCTTCTCATGTGTATTCAAGTGTGATTACCATATCCTTGCATGTAGAAATGTATAAGGAAGTATTGTTCTCTAGAAAGATGTTATATCTACCACTAAGGAAAAGAACATTATTGCTTCAGTCAATTCCAAAATTTGCAAAAATTGTCCACATTCTTATTTTAATCAAAAATATTCAACTACTTAAAATTCATGCCAAAAGACACTGGCAGACCAGTCTTCTCCAAAATTTTATAGATTTATCCTTTGAGAACAAAATGGTATGTGTCACTTGAGCCAAATATTATAGAACAATTAAATTATGATTTATAGTGTTTTTGTATAGATAAAATATTACATATTTTTTAAATAATACCTTTCCTGTGGTAAATGGGAAGATCATAATCTATGTACATTCTATCTTTGAAGATGCAAGAGGACATTGTACACTTCTTATAGTTTTAAAAGCAACAAATCTTTTAATATCTGCACTTTTCCAATAACCTAAGGACCTACTTCCCCTCTCTAATACAGAGATAGTTTGGAGGGATCTCTGAAGATATGAAGACTACTAATAACCCTCTTATTGGGTCTGTTCCTTAGAATTTTTTTTTTCTTGGCATATAAAAAAGACTATGATAAGGTATTTGTGTATTACTGTGAAAATATTTCATTTGTTCCTTGCCACATAGTTCCCAATATTAAGAACCATGACTCATAAAATTCTAATATTTATTTAGTGAATAATTAGTCTTAGTAATAAAAATGTATTCCTAATTCCTCAATTGGACTAAATCCTTCAAGTGTGATATAAACATCTAAAGAAATGTTTATGTATATTCACAATTTAAAGGAAATCCTCCATATAATCTGTGTAAACAAAAAGGAAGTCTATTTTCCTCTCTGATGTTTGCAAGATTATTACTAAAGATTAGTGTAAACTATAAAGTGAATGCTTTATTACTTCTTAACAATTAGCTTTTTTAAGTCATTGGAACATCATCCATCCATGATTCTGAAAGGGTGAGCTAAACATTTGTACACACCTCAATAAGTTGAATGAATTGATATTAAACACCATGTTAATGCTAACTGCTTAAATTAAAATTCTCAGTACAGTCTCCAACGTAGTGTTAAATTTCCTTGACTAATTACAGTACAGAGAAAGAAAAAGTTAATTCTGTTTTAGGATTATTTGTGGATAGTTTTCAGGTGTTTATCATTATGAAAGACAAGCACTATACTATATTAAACCCAATATGATGCTTTTATCCCACATGCTTTTATGATGCTTTTATCCCACATGTTTCTTCTAAAATACTTTTTCTCATTTGTGTACCAACATTTTGTCTTGGGATTTAAATTTGTCATGTTTCAAACTAATGCAACTGATTGTACCTCTTCTCATTAGAACTTCTAGATTCAGTGATATTAGACATATTTGTTCCTTTATGTTGAAGAAGTCTTTTATGATATGAAACATTTATTGCCTTGGAGCTATGAGACCCTCCCTACCCCTGCAAAACTATAATATCATTTCAGTGCTGTGCTTAAAATCACTGTGTGTTGTAACATGGGGTTTGGGGCCTAAGTGTGTTTTACTTAACTCTGGTTACAAGACCTTTCCTTCTCTGCACGTCATTGATAACATCTAATGAGTTGTCAATGGTGCCTGGAACTCTCATCAGAAAACGAAAGTTTAGGAAAACCAGATTTGCCCAGAGAGACATCTCAAACTAGAATATAGTTTAATTTTGCCAACTTGAAACAGATTACACCAGATTGTTTTAATTGCATGTAAGACATCTGGGAGAATTTTGCTGCAGCCTAGAGAATCATATGCCTTTGTAAAATGTTTGCCTTATTATAGGCAACACAAGGTTTGGGATGTAATGGCTCATGTTTCCTAATTTTCTAGCATCTCTCCTGTACTGAATTAAGTTTTACTGAATTAAGCAAAATGCTTTGAGAAAGAATCTACCTTTTAAAACTGGTGCTCTCAAGTATGACTGACAGTTATTTCAGTATTTGGGAAAAGCATTCTATTTTGTGTTCATCTCCCTGATATTCTGAGAGAGTCAGAGTTTTTTTTATATTCTTACATGTGTAAATTGTGTGTCCCTAGTGGGCAGGACATTCTTTGGTAAATGCTTAGTTGACAAGTATATTTTTATCTACTCTCACTCAAGCCCCTCATTCACTTATCTTTTTGATACTGAACAGAAATGTGATCAGCAAGCCCTAGAATAGATCAAGTTTATATTGGGTCTCTCATTCTGATGAAGGGTTATTAATCAGATACCAAAAAAAGGAAATCTTTTTGTAATCACTTAAACTGGAAGAACAAAGATATATTCTGCTGAGCCACATTTTTCTTGTGACTTCTCTTTCCTTTATGAATTTTTCTGGCTTACTTTTGGAGTTTCAGACAAAATCCAGTATTTTTAATATACTAAATTTTAATGAGTATTCCTAAATTTTGACATAGTAATTTTGTATAGGTTATATATACCCCTATTGGAAAATAAATCTCATAAGCTAGGATGTTTTCAAAATTCCAAAATGAGTAATTTTTTAAATTAATGAGGTTCCATGGACTATTTTATTGTAAGAATAGAACTCACAGTGTAAAGTTGATAATTATTTTAAAGCATTTTTGTTGTTCAATCTAATTCATTTATCTGTTGCTTAAAATAGATTATTGAATATGTGAATTAAACTATTTCCTTCCATGAAATACAATTTTAACATCATTTAAATGAACTGTTATTTTCAATAATTTTCAAACAATAATTTTCAATCTGTGAACCATCAAGTATTTTACCTGTCTTCCATACTATCAAGTGTTTTGAGGCCAGTAATGGTCTTTCTCCAAGTAGAAATCTATATGGGAAATCTAAAAATATACAGATATAAGCAATTAAATCACATAATGTTTTTAGTTTATAACACATTTTCAAATGTCATCGAGCATATAAGCATAGATGTATGTAAACACAGCATGTTTAAACAAATGTGAGTGAACTTTTCATATGGCTTCTAGCAATAAATTCTTAAACAAGTAAAATATAGACCTAGTATAAGGCATGGACCTGTGCTCTCCATATGCATTATATTTTGCTCGTAGCAAAATGCCATAGATTGGGAAACTTATGATCTGTGAGTATTTATTCTCATAAATTCTAGATATCTGATCTCAGGCTGCCAGTATGGTTAGGTTCTGTTAAGGGCTTTCTTCTTGGTTTCAGACTGCCAAATTTTCCTTTATCCTCACATAGAAAAAACAAGCTAGCTCTCTTACCTCTTCTTTTTAGAACAATAATCCCTAGTTAGGGCCCCAAAATCCTACCTCCAAATAATATCACATTGAGTATTAGATTTCAATATTTGGGAGGTAACTTGCTTCTAGTAAGCAGGTCCCTAAACCTTGGTCCAACATGGAAGGAAGAACAAGATATGAAAGTTCAATCAATTGATTATTCTCATTAGAGATTATTCTCATTAGAGAAAACTTAGAAAAATGATGCCCCCATATTTCATCCTTTTGGCCCATCTCACCAATAAGATAAGCTATCCGAGTGTTGAAGCATGAGTTAGAGGACTGAATAAATATTGGAAATCATCCCATTATCCTAGAAGATTATACTGTAAAATAGAAACACTAAAAAAAGGAAGAAGAAAAGAAAATGATTTCTCCAAACAGTAATGAAAATAAAGGTCTGGTAAAGGAATTGTCTTGTTATTCTTCCAGGTTATAATCATTAACCAATGATTTGATTTTGAGTTTTTGAGTTGAGGTAAAATTAATTGCAATTAATTAATATAATGATATAACAAATAATTTATAAGATATCACCATAAAATATTACAAGTTTGATTCCTGAACAAAGTGAGGGTTAGAAGTATAACTGAATATCCATGCATATTTTTTAGTCTAATTCTCATGCCTATCATTTCCATATGCAGGATTCAACCAACAGATATTGATGGCTTAAAAAAATAAATGATGTAGATGACTGAATGGAACTAAGTGTTTATCTACAAGTTCAGGGATGCTCTATGACTATATAAGATAAAGTAGCATTTGAAACCTATAATTAAAACAAACAAAAAAAAACCTTTCCTAATACTATTGTAGTTCATTTCACTAATAGTAAGACAGAGGGGATAAGAAATCACCCAAATGTCTGCTTACATAAATAGAATAGTTGGACGAACTCAAAACCCCAGATAAACAAAGCGATCTACCATAGAAAGAAATTCCATCTTTCTTTAAGTTCTTGTTACAGAAAATAACAATCTCATGAATATACAGACTGCTACATGCAAATGAGTTAAATGAATTGAGATAGCAGGCCACTTACACCCTTCTAGGTGAATATGTGATAAACTCCAGTGATTTAGACCTTTGTAGACAGAAAACCCATCCTCAGAGTATAGTCTGTTCATTTATCCTAAGATTTCTCAGGATCATGAAACAGTGGCACTAGTTTTATTTATTCAACATGAATTTGAAATTGAATGTAGATTTTGTTCTCTGGAAAAAAAAGTATAAATGTATTTGTAGCTTATTTGGTGAGGATAGAAGACCTTGTTGTAATGAATCATCTTCCAATGCTCACCAGTTGTTTGCAGGTAGAAAACAATATGTTTATCTTGGCTGTTATATAGACTTAGACTTGTAATTGTAATAAAGTTCCTACTTAAGCTAATTTGAAGAGTATATATTAGTTGTTTTGAATTGACTCCAAATAGTCATCAAAGATGTTTATCAGAACTACCAAAAAATACGGAAATTATAGGTCATGGAAATATTCATATTCAAAAACAACAATTGGGTATTTGTGGGAATGTTAGTGTGAAAACTGCAGGGTATATTGGAGCCCCCACACATCACACTCTGAAGAGGTTCTGACATCAACCACAAAGACAAAGCGGTCTCTTAGCATTTATGCATAACGAGGGAGAAGAGGAAGTATATGATTTCCCAAATTAAACACTCAAAGTTATTCAGCCCCTTGTGGATAAATGCCTAACCAAACAGTCTTGGCCCAAAGAGGTATTGAGGCCAAAAACCTTGCTTCAGGTATAAGGCACCATCTGGCTGGAAACCAGAGGGAAAGGGCAGAAGGGGCCAGGAAAGTTTGGGAAGAAGCAAAATCACTACAAATCAAGGTCACAGCTACTTTTTGTCAGTCTCCCGGAGTGCCCTCCTCCATGGGTCTCTCACCCATGCTACCTCTAAGTATCTCTATATATCTTGGCACTGTTTGTTTTATGCTTTGACCCTAAATCATTGGTGTAAATCCAAAGCTGAGACACATGCATTCTACACATTTCTACACATCCTTCTACGTGTTTCTCTGTGCAACCCCTCTCTCCTCTGAATCTCCCTCAGTGTATCTTTTCCAACTCTCCTTCTAACTTTTCCTTAGTACTCAGCTCGACCCATCATTCAGTGGGGCAGAAAACATGGAACTTCTCCTTTTTTGTGTAGATTATAGTGTTACAGGAACAAGAAAACCATCTTATTTTTGTTCCTGAATATACTAGTGATGTAGACAAGAAAACAGATGCTTAATTTTTTGCAGTTGTGTTGAGACTTAGTCAACCAACGTGTGTTTGGTTATTCCCAATATCCCAAGAGTATATGATTCTCAAAAGAAATGCATCATCTGAGAACTGTGAACTCTGGAGGAAAGTAAAACCATTTTTTTCTTTAAGAAGCTGCATAATGAAATCACTAAAGAAACCTTAACAACCTGCTTCACATTGAAAAATATCCAAAAGGAGCAAGTTCAAGTTTAGTGAGGTGAAAGTGCATGATGAAAATTGTTCATCTTCACTGCACTAAGGACTTATATTTTTGGTAGCATTGTTTAAAAACATGGATTTATTGTAATCCTGTATAAAATTGTAATATATACCATGTGAAAAAAAGAACAATAAATGCCAGTAAACTTTCAAATATTATATTTTATAACAAAACACTTAAATGTTTAGTTATTTTCTTTTGTTGAAAAGACATTAATTTTTTAAATCAGATAACTTTAGTGTGCATACAAATTATCTTAAAATTAATAATGTACATGACACCAACATCTGTTTAAAAAACTTAAAACCAACTATTCTACGACATCATAAAATCAAGGAAATAAATTAGGGATTTATGTTCACATAACAGTTTTTAAAACTTATTCTATCCCATTTTTACAGAAAAAGTATTCCAGCCTCTGATATGTTTGTCACCTCATCATGACAAACATTATATATATATATATATATATATATATATATCATGCATGTATGTGCTATTCCTATAAAAGTAAAAAAATATTTGTATGAATTTTTTATTATGATTGTCTATTTAGCAGGTTAAGCATATCATATGACATAATCTGTAAACTGTTCCTTTGATTTTCACTGTGTATAGTGCCTTGAGATTTATTTTACCAAATATCCTATTAAAATTAGCATAATTTAGTTTCATAGATGAAAAAAATCCTTTATTTATTAGATAGAAAAAGTTCCACCAACATCTAGTATGAAATTTGTGTGGGTAAAGAATGAGGACAAAGTTTGTATTTTAATATAAAATTACAAAGGAGACAAAAGCGATCATTTTCTATTACGAAGGAAGTTGATTCTATAACATTAATTTCACCATGGGAAATCTATAATTTTCCATTTTAAATAAATTAATTGGTAGCAGTGCTATTTAAAAAGTGCTATGTGCTCACATTCATTGTGAGCTTTTCCACATTATGAATACCCAAAGATGTCTAGCCTGGAGGGCTTCACATTTTTCTAGCCGTGTTATTACATCTTCCCACTAGATTTCTGATTAACTGAAGTAGAGAGCCCTGAATTTCAGCAAATTGAGGAATAAGGCTTTACATATATTTAAAAATAACTAAATATGCCAATATACAAAATATCTCATAGTTCATATATTATCTTCACTGATCCTAGTGTCTATGTATATTATAGCATAAACAGCTCAACAAAGGGGCAACAGTAGAAGCATCCTTATCCAGGAAAGCTATAAAATCTTCCAAACTTCTTCTTAGCTGTTATAATCATTGTGAATTTCGTGGCAGTTTTGCTCTTCCTCACAAGGGAGTAAATTATTTTTTTAGTTGATGAAATGACATCTTGGTTAATAAGAAAGGAGAATTATTTCAACACCTTAGAATCTTAAAGAAATGATAAACAATGAGCACCATGCTGCCATGTAATCATTACATCAATTATGCAGATGACCTGGTCCTTACATCTCTAAAATACTGCCTCTCTGGAATGTACCTGTTGAGTTTTACTTTTATCTAGAAATACTCTTAGCAACTAGAGTCAGTTGTCACTAAATATTTTCCCTCCTATTTTAAAGATAATATCAGTCTAAATACCTTTGTAGGCAATGTGGAAACAAGAATGACAGTGACTTCTCAAAAAGCCTTACCAAAATAATAGTTTGTGACTTAGATGAATAATTTTTAAGACTGGAGTCAGGACTATGTTTGGGGAAAAGTGTGAAACAAACATAAAACTCAATGCCTAATGAAAAAGAAAATATATTTTCATGTATATCCTGACAAAGACTGGGTTAGGATGTCTTTTGTAGTAAAAATGTTTATGAGCACAATTTTCTTTCTTTCTCATTATCATCGGAATTTCAAAAGCTGGCTTGGATTTTATTGCATAATAAATCATGTTGAAATATATTATCCCTAATTTGAGTATTGTCTTGCTACTCTGGAAGTGTGTCTTGCTTTAAGATGGCTAGTTCACATTAGTCCTTCAATAAGCAAAACTCTTAAGTGGAACGAATCTGATTTCATTTGTCATTTACTTCCAAATACTGCCTCATAGTTGAGAATTTGGGCATAAACCACTAACAGTAATTCTTGTAATTTACATCCCTGATGTTCTTATTACATTTTCTATCCCCTATATGTTGACCTTCTTAATGATTACTCTTCTGTTTTTCCCCTTAAAAGATACTACTCAGTAATAGTGAGTGCCCACTAAAGGTTAATTGTTTCACTTCACTAGCCTTCACTGGACTAATTTTTTTAAGTCAAGATAGCTTACTATCTTCCTCTTTAAAACACATCTTTAAGCAAAATGTGATTTGAAAGAAAATTATACACTGTTCCTGTTTCATTTTTCAATTTTATTTTAATTTTGAGGATTATATTGTTGCTCTCCCATATGCATACACCTTCCTCTCACCATCCACCAAACTACCCATGTCATTACCAATCTGCCTCCTTTCCCTATCCCTTTTTCTCTTCCTGTCCCAACTGTTAATCATTATATTTTGAACCCATGTATTACATATGGGTTTAACATTTATTGCTTCTGTATTTTGCCAATGTATGTTTCTTGGTTGTCATCACCAGATGAGTGAAACATTTGATACCTTTATTTTACTTTTTAACTTATTTCATTAGCATAGTGACTTTGAGGTCCATTCATTGTATCCCGTATGTCACACTGTTTCTTTTTACAGAACTGTGTAATGTTCCATTGAGAATATATGAAGTGTAGTATAGTTTGAAATAAGGAAATGTGATGCTTCTGTTTTTCTTCTCTATTCTCAGAATTGCTTTACCTATTTTGAACCTTTTGTGGTTTAATACAAAATTGGTAATTATTCTTTTTCCTTGAAAACTGTGTTGATACTTTGATAAGTATTGAACTGAATGTGTAAATAAGTTTAGGCAACATGGCCATTTTAATGATGTTAATTCTTCCAATTCATTAACATGGGGATTTTCCATCTCTCTGAATCTTACTCCTTTAACCAAATTTTGTAGTTTGAAATATAGGTCTTTCATGTCCTTTGTTACATTTTCTCCCAGGCATCAAATTCTTTTTAACTTGATTATAAATGGAATTATATGCCTTGTTTCCCTTTATTCCCACACATTGTTTGCACATAGACAACTTATTTTTCTGTATTTTGATTTTATACCCTGCCACTTTATTGTATTAATTTATTATTTCTATTCACTTTTTGCTAGTCTTTTGATTTCTCTGTTCCAGTGAACAGAGCAAGCAATCGCTTGCTTGTTAATATGTCCATGGCATTGACCATAGCTCCCTCACCTCTGTGTCAGCTATTGCTCTTTAAGTTTTTGGCACTATGATTCTCAAAATTGAATAAATATACTTTGTTAAATTTTGATTGCTAGCTTAAATGTGCAGTCTGATAATAGTGTGTAACTGTGTAGCATACTTTCCTGTGCACTAATATTACTTCTCCCTCTTAAATTGCAAACCATTTTTACCTCTCTCTAAAGCACTGATATTTATTTTATATGTGCATACATATATATATATATATATATATGTATGTATGTGTGTGTGTATGTATGTATCTTCCTACTCTAAGGCTAAATATTTTAATTAAAAAACAAAACTTGAAAAGTTTTCGGTAAAATGGTTAATATTCTTATATAATCCTTTACAGACATAGCCTTCCCCCCCTAATATTACCTTCATTGAAAATAATAGCAAAAATTTTACGCAAAGAAAGGAGCTCATCGAACCAAAGCAGTGCTGTTATTATGTGTGTGTTTATAGAATGTATACAGTTTTATATATACATATATTGCATATATATAATTTTATCAAATTATTTGTGGGAAATTGACTCAGTCATGATTCATTCAAGTGTGAAATCACAGTCATTTGAACAGAATATTGAAGAACAATTTACTATATCTGTAGATTTGTTAGCAGTCATTCTGAGGGGCAACCAGATCTTTTTACAGTATAAATAGGTTCTCCTATCCACTGTCTAAAGTCAGAATATATTCTTAGTATGTAAAATCTTTAATAGAAAATGGGTTTAATAGAAACAGTGCAAAACAAAGAAAAGGGGAAGAAGGATAATAAACTTCCAAGGAAACACCCAAAGTACCCATCCCCTTGTGCATAGATGGAAGCTAAATAGGGTTGATCCAAAGTTGGGACACTGAGGCCCACAAGTTTGCCACAAGTCTAAGGTACCTATGGGCAGGAAGTTATAGAAAAATTACAGAAATGGCCAGGTTAGTCTGGTAGGAAAAGAGCAGAATCAAAGTACAAGTCAAGAAAAAGTTGCTATTGTCAACTTCCTCATGGGTCAGTCACTCATGTATCATAAAGTGTCTTCTTCCATTTTGCCCAATTCCCTAGTGCAAGTTCAAGTAACAGTCATAACTTCTTCACTTGCCTCTCTGTTTCACATGCTTCCTCTAAGTCTTCTCTCTGAAGTCATTTTTAGTTTCCCCTTCACTGCTCAGCTCCATCTTTCTTGGATGGGGCAGGAAACATGAAACCTCTTTTTTGATTACAGTTAGAGAATCAGGTAATGCAGTTTAGCTAGCATATCATCAATAACTCTTACATAATAAAGAATAGATATGCATAGCAATACTATTCCTAAGAATGAGATAAAATTACTACAGGAGAGACTACCCATGTCCATACTGAGATTCAGATAGCATAACTAAGTCTTGCTGAGTATCAATAGGAATCATTGTGTTGCACTGCTCCATTTCATGAGAAGTCTTCCCTCTGGTACTTGCTGGAAATCCACCCCGAATAAAGCAGGGGATGCTGGTCATGGGGAATATCTCAGTCTGAACACTGTTCTACAAGACCACGAAGCAGGTAGCTGGGGGTGGCTTTTGACCACTGAATGCCATGATCTGTCATACACATGGGACTGGCAATAGGGAAATCTTGGTGCTACAATTTTACTGTTTTGAAATCTTCCTAAAAGCTGGAATCCTACTACTAGAGAAACTGTTTGCTAACAGAAGCCTATTGAAAGACTACATTGCAACCAGGAAGGGAAATAATATTTTTCATGTGTTGTCTCTAGTTTCTTCTACTAATGAAACTTAACATTATGCTAGCGGGCAAAGCAAGAATATTTAAAGTTCTAATTCCATTTTTGAACTGCAGGCAATAAAGGATAAATTTTTGGAGTTAAGGGAATTAAATGACAACTGGCATAAAATCCTTGATATGAACAAATAAATATATCTTTGTTTAGATTGGAATATATGTGATTTGCAGAATAATGTGCACAGAATTAGTGTACAAAAAAGAAACTGATACTACTACAACAAATTTTTGTTTGGTATAATATACAGATATACAGATATGATGCTTTAAACTGTAGACCTCTGCAAATGTACTTATTGCCCCAAGGTTAGTGATTTCAGAAAGACCTTAAGCTGCTTTCAAGATCAAACATCCATAGTTGTATAACGATAAAGGATAACTTTGGGCAAGACAAGGGATAATGAGAATAGAAAGTAGGAAAAAAGAAAAAGTTCAAGGTTTCATTATTTACAAAATCAAAACAAAAGCAACAACAGAAAAAAAAATAAACCTATGTTCCACTGCTGATGTGCTATATACTCTGGATTCTCTTAGAAGGTTAACTTTTTTCATGAAATATTAAAGAATGAACGTTTATGCATATAGGTGGGTTTTCCCACAATATACTTTACAGACATGGTAATGGTAATTTTTTTTCAACTATTGAAAATAAAACTCTTAAGGGTATAAAGAATTTAATGAACCTAAGCAGTGCTGCTGTAATTTGTTTTATTAATCAATAGGTACAAGAAAATCAGACTAGATGTAACTATTAAACAAAATCATAATTTAAAATCCAGTTTAACATTTAATCTAAGATTCAGCATTATTTCTGATCAGTATAAGTTATTGATATGTTTCATAAGGCCACTTCGAATTTCATTCTTTACATCTGGAAAACATTCTCAACTATATAAGCTATGAACTATTAAGATTGTATTTTATTGAAGACTTTATATATTGAAATGAAAGCAACTAGGAAATAAACATTCATTTAAATTAAAAGAGTTTGAAAGAACAAGTCTAAACAAATTTTGGATAGTTCTGAGGAGTAATAAATACATGGTGTTCCTCAATTTTTGTGTTTTGTGTTTACAAAAGACCATTTCCACATTAGCACAATCTTTTCAGTTATTGAAGAAATAACTCATTCAGATTGGCTGAAAGAAGACTGACTTATGGCAAAAATAATTACTCATGGAGTTCAAGGAAAGGTATAACAATAAGCTGAGAAATAAGGAAATCTGTCAACTTACTGCTCTTACATAAATCAGAAAACTCATACATTTAGAAAGGTGTTTTTTTTTTAACTTATTGTCTGAATATATTTGCATCTATGTTGAAAGGAGGGTCCAGAAAATATGTACCATGTTTCATTGGATTTGAATATTCTTCACCTTAATAAATGTGTAGTGAGCTCCAAGGATACAAAGGATCAGTAAGGATACAAAAATCAGTAAGGTAGAGTTCAAGTTCATATAGATAGTAGTTGCTTGGTAGTTACTCAGTACTTCCTGACTGTATTGGGGTTAAATTGAATCATGAGGGAAAGGTTGTCATTGCTTTCATTAATAAAAGATATTGGGTTAATAGTGTGAGCTGGAATCTAAGTATGAAAAATGAATGTTAGGAATTCTGAAGGAAAAGTGTTCGGCAGGAATGCAAAACCTGGATTAAAAGTAGTGAGCTAGAAAAGTATATTTATCAAATGAGAGACTAGATTTATTTTGTTTTACTAATAAGTATAAGGAAATCTGACTATATTTAAGTGTGAACAAAATCACAATTAAAGATCCAATTTAACATTTAGTTAGGAATGTTATTTAAATTTACTTAAAGCAGTTGCTTCACTCAAATTCTGAAAGGGGTATTTCAAGTGATTGTTTCTTTTTTCATTACTCAGATCATGTCTTACAAGCTATTATACACATATTTATGCATAAGAACATTTTAGTTTTTAGGAAAGTTTATAATAGCTACTGAAAAAGAACTACAATGTTTTAAAATTTCATTATATAGTGCTTTACCCCAAAATACTTCATTGAATTCTCTTGGCCCATGTACGGCCAAGGCACTCAGCTTGCTCTCCTGTCCTCTGAATCTACCCATAGCGATGATTTCTCTTGCGTACTCGTCAATACAGGTGGATGCAGCCTCTTTATCACTTCTTTTGATGGCTGAGTAGGAGCATATAGATTTTTTTTTAATTTAAAAACTATTGATTTTCATATACGATTTTCTTCTGTCTCTAAGTCAATTTTTGTTTTAATTTTTGAGAACTCGCAGCACTTCCCTTCTTACAACTATTATTGCTTGCTCTATCTTTACTGTAAACAAATATAAAGTCCACATTGGGAAAAATGTTAGGATCAGCTCAATTTGTTTAATTTTTTTGAAATAAGTCTAGCTTTTCTGATGAGTATAAATGTATTAACCATAAGCATTCTTTTACTTACTTTCAAAAGAAAGTAAAAGTTACACTCTTAAATATTTTAATAATGTTTTCAATGGCATTTAATTTTGTATTTTTTATGTTGCACAATTATTAATCATAGTTTTTCAGTAATATTACCTAAAATTATTTTTCTGCTAGCTTTCAATTTCTTAAATGTGTTAAGAGCTGTTTTTTTGGTGCTATGTAATATTTTTCTAACTAGTAAATTGACTTCACTATAAAATAAATGTCAGTTTACTTACTCTAGCTCTTGAAACAGTAAAAAATAATTACTTGAAAGGACTTTAAAGGTAAATGCAATGTTTTCAAGTCAGGAAAGCTTCAATATTTATAAACATTGGTGCCGTGAATATTTATCTACACTTTGCTTCAATGTCTTCATCTATGATGTGAATAATAATAGTAAATGCATTCCCACATTCATTCAACATTTTATCAGCAATTGACTTCTGGAGGAAATGTGTTAAGCAGTAGCCAATGCTGTGGGGGAAAATCATTTTTACATTTAAAATACTCATGTTGTTACTTTCCAAATTACAGAGCCAATGCGAAAATATTAATTTGGCACTCATACAATAAATTTGGCTATTTTCTATGTCTTCTTACTAATATTCAGTGCCTTGATAACTGGCCTCAATACATAATACATGTCCTTTGTTATCTTTTTTTTTTAGGTGAGCTAATGTTGATATATGTGTGTATATGTGTGTGTGAGAGAGAAAATGTTTTTTACCTTTTCTCTTTTTTTTAATCTGTTGAATTATGTTGATTGATTAGTTGTTGTTTAAAACCATTTGGAATAAATCTAATATGTGCACCCCTACCTCTTTCTTCTTCAGGTGCTCTTTTACCCCATTCTGTATTTCAGCATATTAATCCCTCTCTCTGCAAATGATAATAGGACATGCATTATCATTGTAACCTCCATATATGCATGTCATTAAACTGATTTTTCCATTGGTAAAATGAATAAATATTAAAATGTCTAATACAATTGGTTTACTCAGATCTTATTGTTATAGTTATTAATGTGCAGGGCTTTTTTTTTTACAGAATAGTGTAGTATCTGGAAAATGCTAATTTGAATGTTGATCTTTAAAATCATGTTTCAACTGAAAATCATTGACTTATATCCATTGCTAGATTCACTCAAACAAAATATCGAATGATTTTGAGATCTTAAACCCAAGTATAGCAATTCAAATGAATTTTGCAGATAATACATTTTGTTCAATAAGTTTATCCATACCTCTGGGATAACATGCTATTATTTTATTATATATTATAATTTTGAAATTTCCATTTCCCCATATCTAAATGAAGTGTGGTATACTATATGCCATACTACATGTTAAAGTCTAATCCTATTGCTAACTCATTTACTTCTTAGTTTGTGACTAGTTTATTTTTTCTATCAGTTTCTGTCTGTAAAATGAAAATAAGAGTATGTCTGGAAAACTTCCTGGGATTGTTGTCTCTTTGAACAAAGTTTTCCGAATTTGGATGTAAGCCAACCTGAAGGAATGCTTACCTTAAGACAATATTTTCACAAATGACTGAAGGATAATAGATAACTCAAATGACATTACATACCACGACTTCTCAGTTTTCCAGATATACAGACTCTAACTGCTATTTAATTGATTACTTGGTATACTAAGATAATCAGTTTATCCTAACAGTTATTAATATATTGAATAAAATTTTTTACTGATCGATTGATATGTTGAAGTTAGTTTTTCTACTTCAAGCAAATATTCTACCAAATTAATCTAACTGGTATATTTAAGAATTGATTTTGCCCTTTACATTTGATTAATGTTTTCTGCTATAAATGGAGGGGAAGGAGGAAAGGAGCAATGACTAGATGTATGTAGAAAGGGAAGAAGGAAGTAAATCTGTATAAAATACTGACCATTTCATATTGTGCCTAAAGGCAACCACATGTAGTTCTTAAGAAACACCTGAAAGGTTAAGAGAAATTTCAGAGTGTATTCATAGTATCCACAAAAGTATGCCACCCAATTGACATATTTTAAAAGGATAAAATTACAGAAGTGTCTAATATCCTCCTCTCTATCCCCCTCCATAGCTGCTTGCCCCAATTCCATTGTTAGCTTATTTTGGCTTTTTCTTGGCCTTTTGTTTCCTATTCCTTATCCCATCTATGGGTGAGATCATAGGGTTTCTGTTTTTTTCTTTCTGACTTATTTCTGCTAATATGATTCCTTCTAGGTCCATCCATGTTTTCACAAAGATGTCATTTGCCCTTTTTGATTGTGGAATAATATTCCATTGTGTAGTTATACCACAGCTTTTTCAATGATTTTTGTTGTTTCCATATCCTGTCAATTGTAAATATGTTGCAATAAACAAAACATCTGAGTTGAGATATATTTTTAAATTAGTGTTTGGTGTCCTTTGGATAGATTCCCAGTAATGAAATTGATCTATCAAATGATAGTTCCATTTTCAGTAGTTTAAGGGTCTTCTATACAGCTTTCTATAGCGGCTGGACCTGTTTTCCATCCCACCAGCAATGTAAAAATATTCCTTTCTCTCCATAACTATGCCAGCACTTCTTGCCCATTTTTTTGATATGGGCCATTCTTACTGGTGTAAGATGGTGTTTCAGTGTAGTTTTGATTTGCATTTCCATGATTTTTAGTGATGTTGAACATTTTTTCATGTCGATTGGCCATTTGTATTTCCTCTTTGGAGAAGCATCTTTAGTTTCCTCATTTTTTGACAGGACTTTTTTTGCTTTGTTTTTGTTTAAGTTGTGAGTTTTTTGTGGATCTTTGTTATCAGAACCCTATCACGTGTACAGAGATCAAAAAAATTTTTCCCATTTAGTTGGATTTCTTTTTGTTTTAGTTTTTGTCTCATTTGCTGTACAGAAGATATTTAATTTGATGTAGTCCCAGATTTTTATGTTTTCCTTATTTTTTTAGCATCGGTAGATGTATCACGTGTCTTGAATGAGGTTTCTGAAGTGTGTCTAAGAGTCTTTTGCCCATATTTTCCTCAATGTATTTTATGGTTTCAGGTCTTACATCCAAGTGTTTCATCCATTTTGAGTTGATTTTTGTACATAGTAAGGGAGTAGTCTAGATTCATTTTTTTTTTTTTTTTTTACATACAGTGGTCCAGTTTTCCCAGCACTATGTTGAAGAGGCTATCCTCCCAGTATGTTTTCTGCCCTCTATCAAAAATAGTTGCCCGTACCTGTGTGGCTTTATTTTTGGGCATTCAATTCAGTTTATTTGATCTGTATGTCTGTTTTTGTTCCAGTACTATTCTGTTTTAATTGTTATAGCTTTGTAATATAGGATGACCAATTTGATAATGTTAATTCTTCCAATCCATGAGCAAAAGATGTCTTTCCATCTCTTTATGTCTTCTTCTATTGCTTTTAACAATATTTTATAGTTTGACCAATTTGATAATGTTAATTCTTCCAATCCATGAGCAAAAGATGTCTTTCCATCTCTTTATGTCTTCTTCTATTGCTTTTAACAATATTTTATAGGTTTTTTTGTTGTTGTTGTTGTTTTGTTTTGTTTTTTTGTATAGGTCTTTCACATCCTTTGGTACACTGGTAAATAGATTTTTTTTTAATTTCTTCTTCTGACTGATTTTTTGCATATGAGAAGGCTATCAATTGTGTGTTGATTTTATAACTGGCTATTTACTGAACTGGTTTATTGTTTCAATTAGTTTTTCTGTGGATTTTTTGGAGTTCACTACTGAAAGTATCATTTGCATATAATGGTAACTTCATTTCTTCTCTCCCTGCTTGTGTTCCTTTTATGTCTACTTCTTGCCTATTGTCCTAGCTAGAACTTCCAATACTATGTTGAAAAGTACTGGAGAGAGTGGTTAGCCATACCTGATTCCAGATCTAATTGAAATGATTTCAGTGTTTCCCCATTAGGGATGATATTTATTGTAGGCTTGTGGTAAATGGCTTAATTATGTGAGATGTATTCTTTTTATTCTGATTTTTTCAAGGGCTTTTGTTATAAAAGGATCCTGAACCTTAGTGAATGCTTTTTCAGCATATATTGATACGGTCATGTGGTTTTTGTTTTTCTGCTTGTTGATATGATAGATTATTTTGATTGATTTTGAATGTTGAGCCATCTGTATGCCCCTGGGATAAATCTCACTTGGTTTTAGTGAATAACCCTTTTTATTAGATTATTATTAGATTCAATTTGTTGGTTTTTGATCTTAAAAATTCTTATCAGATTTCTTGAAGTGGAGGTTTGGTAGTGGCAAATTTCTGAAGACTTTGGTTTTTTTGAGAAGTTTCTTATATTTCCTTCATAAAAGAAAGAGATTTTTGAAGGGTAGAGTATTCTTGGCAGACATTTTTTATTTTATTTTGGAGGTTTTTTGTTTTTGTTTTTGTTTTTAACATATGGCTCCATTCTTCCTGCCTGAAGTGTCTCCTCAGAAAAATCTGAAGCCAGCCTAATTGGTTTTCCTTTATATATTACCTATTTTCTTTTCTAGCCAGTTTCATTATTTTTTTCCTTTATCTTGGAATCTTGGAAGCTTTACAATGATGTTTCTTGCAATGGTTTTACTTTCATTGAGATAGTGCCTTTCTGCTTCCTGTATGTCTATTTTCACTTCCTTCTTCAGGTTTGGAAAATTCTCCTCTATTTTTTCCTTAATATCTTTTTGGTTCCAAACTCTCTCTTCTCTTTCGGGGAGTCTAAGTACTCTAATATTTCCTTTCTTCAAGGTACCTGGACTCTCTCTGAATTTTCCTTCTGTCTTCTTTATTTGAATTTCTTTCGCTTTTTCTTTGTTTGCCCCTTCTATTTCAGTGTCTTCAAGGGTACTGGTTTGCTACAGCAAAGGTTAAAAAAAACTCTTATACCCTCTTCAGAAGACCATAAACTAACATCAGTATGCCAGAATTAACTTATATACAGCCACCCTACATGTGGTGGGATTGTAATGCTTCCTTTAACAGTTTTAGTGTCTGTAAGACAGGATACATAACCTCATGTCTCAGTGCTTCTGTGACTGGTAACTCTCACCTTTTCTTGCTTCATCCCCCTAAATGAGCTTTAATTCAGGTTCATCTTAGTAAACCATAAACAAACATTAACCCAAAACTGATCATAAACATTGTAGCCCGCTGGCTAAAGCATCGCAAGCGATTCTTCGTTACAACCATAGTATCACTAGCATCTGTGCTCATGGCCCTAGCTACAGTCACTGTTACAGCCATCTCATACCACTCTAAGGTTTTAACAGCTAAACGTGTTAACAACATGCAGCATAACATTTCAACAACGATCCATAAACTAACCAAAAAAAAAAAAAAAAAAAAAAAAAAAAAAAAAAAAAAAAAAAAAAAAAAAAAAAAACGTTATCTGCAAAGTAAACTAAATACATTACAGGGTAAATTAAACTCTATGTACATAAATCTCACCGCTATTAAACATTTGCTTTTCGTATGTTGTCACTATAATTTTACTAGTATTTGTGTTACCTCTCATGCAAATCAAAATCTCAATTATTCAGGCATCATATTACCTTTGCTCAAAACCGTCAGCTGTTTGCTGAACAAATGCAATAAGTTGTATCTCATTTAAATAGCTTTAAAGCTATGCCCCCCTAAATCCACTTAACCTATCCTAGCTTAACCCTTTAAATTGGGGAGCTCACTTAGCATATAAACTGCTATTTGTGACTGTAATAGTAATAATAATTATCCTAATGCTAAAGCTGCTTTGTATCTATCTAGTAGATCTGTAAATATTTCCTGGCTTATGTTAAATAAAAAGGAAGGACGTGCTATGCACCATTTGCATACCAAAAGGTCATTCCAAATGAGATTAAAAAAAAAAAAAAAAAAAAAAAACTCTCTTATTTACTGTCCCTAAAAAAACTTATAAACTAATTTACTAAAATAACCTTCTAAAACCACACTAGTGTTGCTGGCTTTTCTTAATCAAAGTTAGCAACCACCTGCCTACACTCCCCCATCTTCAATTACTCTTTGCTTTAAAATATTAATTATCTCTCAGGTTTATTTATCTTCTTTAAAATTCAACAGGCCCTCCTCCTGTGTCCCTATAAATACCCCTTTCTTTTATTAATAAAGTTGTCTCATAGTTCATACTTCCATTTAACCCCGAGCTGTGGCTGGGCAATCTCTCATCAATTCATTTCTTGTACCTTGCATCTGGCTGTCAACACTGGTTCATTCTTTTATTTCATCCAATCTGTTTTCATGCTTCCCCTCTGCATATTTGAGCTCCTCCGTTAACTTTTTTTTTTGGGGGGGTCTCTTGCTGTTTCTTTTTTAGGGATTTTAGGGATTCAGTCTCATCAATTATGTTATGTTTTCAATTATGTTACTCATATTGATGCATTCTTTTTTATATTTTTTTACCTCTTCACCTAACTCTTTTTGTATATTTCTCATGCTGAATTTCCGCTCTCTTAACTCTTTGAATGCTTTTTTCATGTTGCCTTTGAATTCTTTGTCTTCCAAATGAGGCATTTCTTCTATGCCATCTTTATTGGATTCTGGGATTGTCTTTCCTTTGGTTGTGTATTGTTTTCTGAAGGGCTTGCTTTAGTATTTGCAGTTTTCCTCTTGCCTTTGGTTTGCTTTTGGGCTTGCTCTATGTACGGAGACACTATGGCTCTTGTATTGGCTGGAACAGTTATTGAAGGGCTTGTACTATGTCTCACAGAAACTAGGACATCACTGGGCACTCACTGGAGCACCCAAGGTCAAGGCCAGGATGTTTGTTTCCATGCTTTGCAAGGTTTGTTGTCTAAATGGTGCTGGCTGCAGGCCATTCCCCGTTCCTTTCCCAGGTACTGCACTCACAAGAGTTCCCAGTGCTAGACTGCTATTTCCACACTTTTCAAGGCTGGTCACTGGGATGGCACCAGCCTTGGGCCTTCCCTTTTCTCAAGAGCTGCACTCAAAGGGGTTCCTAGTGCTGGGCTATTTTAGTACTTTTACATTACTGCGAAGGTTTTCTCTGAAATATACACATTTATACATACTTAAACACACATACACACATCTTGGTTTTAATAGTTAAGACTTCACTAAATTAGTTGCATATAAAAATGTGATATATTAGAAAATTAAAAAGTTGAAATTGAATAATAAATAATAAATGGAATTAATAAATTAAGATGTGAAATTTTGCATTAAAATAAAAAATCTTGCACTTCAAAGAATTCTGTCAAGAAACTAAAGAAAATCATACTGAGAAATATTTACCAATCATACATCTGACAATGAACTTTTACCTAGAATATACAAAGATAGATATCCCAATTTAAACCCAAGTGATTACTGATACACAATATCAGTAATCACTGGGAAAATACAAACCAGAACACAAAATAATACCACTTGACACCACTTAAATATCTGTCATTAAAAATAAAAAAAAAGTTGGAGGATAATAAATATTGATGAAGAGATAGAGAAATTAAAGTCCTTGTCCATTATTAGCATGGATATAAAAAAGGGTTAGCTGTCAGTTTCTCAATTATTTTTAAGTATAAAATTAATACATAAGCCACTAACCTACTGCTAAATATATATCTGAGAGAACTGGAAATATCTGTCCACCAAAATTCTAACATGATATCACAGTAGCAATATTCTTAGTAGTCAAAACTGGAAATAGCCAGTGTCTGTCAACTGAAGAATGAATAAACAAAGTCTAACTTATCTATGTAGTGTACTATTTGTTACTCAGTCATGAAAAGTGCTAGACTATTGATACAGATGACATGTTGGCTGAAACTTAAAACAATTAAAAGAAGATAGTCAGCAAAGATATATATTGCATTTTTCCACTTACATGAAATATAACCGACAGGTAGATCCACACAGACAGAAAGTAGATTAGTGGTCACCATAGTTAATGGGTACAGAATATTCTTTAGTGTGAATAAAATGTTCCAGAATTGCATAAAAGTGATGGTTGCAAAACTCTGACTGTTGAAAAAAACTACAGAATGAATGGTACTTCTTGAAAGGGTAAAGCTTAAGCAAAGGGATATGTATGAACTGGGATATGTGCCTTCAGCAAACAAATAGGACATAAAAAAGAGAAAATAATTCTGGAGGATATAATTTAAATTAGGTTACATTTTTCAGAAGCAGAAAAAAGCAGTACTTTGAGGTTTCAGATTTATTATTCACTCTAGTCTACTGATATAAAAAGATATAAAATTTGAACTAAAGCAGAAAACCAAATGATGACTGCTGAGGTATGTAATATATATTTAAATTATTCCCTTAAGGGTTTGTGACTTATGATTGTAATAAGTAAATAAGTAAATTTCAAATACAGTAATGCAATATTATCATGTAAAATGATTACTGGTCCAGTGTTATACACATGCAGCTTTAAGATTATAATTATTCTGTGTATTTCAGTAACTGAGAGGTTACATTTCAAAATAAACAATTTTCGAAGTGCACTTTTAAGAAATTTTAGGTTTTTATATTTTATAATTCATATTGTAATAGAATAGTTTGACTAGTACTTAATTTTAATGAATTTTTTAAGTCAGAGAAGCTACAAAATATTAAGCATTTATTTAAGCTGCTGTTATTAAGAAGAATATACAACTGTTTAAGTAGTTTCATAATTAGATTAAGTTGCACATTCCCTTCCTGATCATTTAATTTGAATAGCTCTTTGAACTTTTAGTGTAATGTGTGAATACCATGTGTCATTTGGTCCTCACAGAATCTGTGAGATAGGAGATATAATTATCATTTCTCAACTTTTGCCAATAAGGAAATGGAGAAAGTGAAATTAAATGTAATATTGCATGATCAAATTATAAAACTAAGATAAATACCATAGATATTTATCTTAATATAGATAAATAGATCCTAATATAGCATTCCACTCATTTTCTTTTCCTGTTAGAATAGTATTGATTAAGTAATGCTGGTGGGGGAAGAATCATGGTGGCAAGATGGGAGAGTGAGGTTGATAATCAAGAGAACGACTGGATAAAGAACAGACTAGCAGATGTTGTTCAGAATCCAACAAGTGACAGAATCTAATTTTAAAAATTAAATAAAAATTATTTATTGAACAATTATTAAAAACTTTTGAGCACATCTGTACAGTTTGTATGATGTAGAACTTAGCTAGTCATAAAAAAGCAGAGATTCACAGTCTAAAATTATGTTATCATATGTATGCATCTAGGATTCTACTATAATCCCCGAAACTAATAAATAGCTATTTAAGTTAGAAACAACTTACCATATGATCCCTTTTCTCAAATGAAAATCAGTTCCTCTCTAATGAACTGGTTAGTTCAGTAGAGCATCTTGACTGTTCTCCAAATATTTCAAAATTTCCTTTCTTTGAAAACGACAACTAATTAATGTAAATGCTGGTGTGGATGGCTCAGAACATCCAGCAACTCAAATTATACCATTTGGTCCAACAGAATGCCACAGTGCAGTTTTCTTAGCTGGTTATGCAAATCACAAGGCGTCCTATCTTCTCGTGATGACATGACAGTGTTTGCACATTACTCCAAGTACAGGGACTTTCCCTGATCTCATCCTCCCTTCAAAAAGGAAATCAGAGGAAGTAACATGGGGATACAAAACTATTGTTTCATGATTAAACCTCAATTATTGGCAATATAGCTGGATTCCCAGAAAACACAATTTTTTATATGAGTCTTCTGCACAGAATAGCCTGGCTTGGAAATGAGACCACTATTTCACAATATAGCTTCTTTCCTTTTTATTATTAAATTTTATATTTTTGTTTTTTGAAGATAAGAACCTGACATACTACTTCCCAGCCATTTTCATTACTGACATGTTTCACTTTTTGTCTCTTAGGAAATATGTGAATGTAAAAATTTCCACTATTTTGTTCTCCTTAGAAAATAGTCTATTCTTATTATTCACAAATAATCAGTCCCTGAAATATTTAAATATATATTAGAGGAATTATTATTTTCTTCTATCTTACTAGTTCAATGACTATTTCCTTTTTCAATCAAATTATAGAAATAATTAAAATCACATCACAGTAATTGCTCTTAAAAAAGTAATCGTGATCATACGGTTACTGTTATACACACCTTTTCTTCCTGATCTCTTACTTTTCTGTGTATTTCTTTTTGTACAGAAAGCTAAACTATTGTATCACCTTTAATAACTTCATGTAATTATATTTTGTTACAATTTCATTGTTGTGACTATATTAAGTCTATCATTTGAAAGTTGTAAAACAATCAGAATTAAAGGTGAATGAAAAAGAGGAAAGGAGGAAAAACACTTTTTTAAGTCTTAATTTCCTTAAATTTGATACACACATTTTCTTATTCTGAGTAGCAGAAAATTAATTATGAATAATAATAATAATACTTTTTTGTTAATACAAAGCACTTCTGTGAACAAGAAAATCTCATTATGGTGTATGCCTCTCCCTGCCTTGTTTGCGTTGTTTGCCTTTGCCTATTGCCTTTTAACGAGTTTTCCCAGTCATGTTGATGCAGGCTGGGTTATCACTTTCTTGTATCAGGGTTCTTAATATACATTGTCACCTTTTGAACTTGCTTGTGGTTCATCCAAAGCAAGTTTCACAGACTTGCTTCCTCCATACTTTCAAAAGAGTGGATTTCACATGCCCTGTGTGAGGTAGATATAAGTTTTCAGTGAAAAACAGATCAATGGATGTAGTAACATTTCCTGAAAGTCTGTGAGAATAGTGTTATTTCTTTCTTGATTATCGCTGTTGCAAGATCCAAGAAGCAATAACTGACCCAATAAATATTCGAGTCTAGTCTATAGCAGGTCAGATGAGCTCTGTGCATGTTACAGCCCACATTCTTTGAGGCTACACATATTACCAATATCTTAATATAGATTCTGCAAGAAAATATATATAATTTATATTTCAATAATATGAGCTAGATATTCTCAAAAAATATTTGCTTATTAAATACTGAATGTTAGGGTATATTCCATATTCCTCAAATCATTTAAGCTATAAGAACCTTATGTTTTGCTGTTGATTTTAAACCTAAATAGCAATTTCTCATTCTAATGGATTCACCTGCTTCTTTCCTCTGTGAAAACAGGTAAAATGGATATTACTTCATACACATCACAATTTTTATATGGATAAGTCAATTACCCAAGGTCATAGAAGTATGCTGATAGAAACAAGATATTATTTGTCTTTTGATTTCACTAAAAACTCAGTCTTTTTATTATGATTAAAAAATAGAGTAACAAAGATAATATAAACTTGCTCCTTAAAACTTCCTTTAAAGTTATTCCACTTTAATTTAACATAATTTGTTCAATCAGGATGTTTTAGGCAGAGAAATACAATTTCACGTCCATTGTAATATTGATCATACTACCTGGAGGTTAGGAAGTCATGCAACTGTAACAATTGAGCAAGCATGCATACTGGAGAGATTTTAAAATATGTATATTTTAGACTCTGATACATGTGATACCTTTGTGGGTTAATTTGCCATTCATTATGAAAATGACACTGTGAAACATATAAACCTGAGAAATTTCACAATTCATGGGACCTCATCTATGTTCTTGTCATTGTAAAACATCACTCAAATGTAGAGTATATAACAACAGGACTTATTTACAAGGAGGAAATTTAGGAAAAGGAACATTTCTAAGATCCCAAATGACTCTGTGCCCCCAGATCATTATCCACAATCCACAGTACATATCCATATCTATACCCATACTCCAAATCCATAGCTTTTCATGAAGAATAGCCTGTCCCTCCTGTGAGAGCTTGGAGCTGATGGCACATCAATCAGTGGGGGACTAGGATCCATCTCAAGTGGCAGCTGAAGGTGATCACAGATGGCACCACTGAGGCACCACAGCAGCCAGGAACAACTACCTAGAGGGTGGGCTGGGCTGTGCATTGACAAAAGAAAGAGCAACATAACATTCCTCTAAATATGATACAGACATAGATCAGAGTGTTGATCAGGAGGTGGTGCTAAAACATGTTTTGAATGCCTTGTATGTAATTTTTTCCCCTATAGTGAGAGATGACACTCAGAGATTCATTGGATTATTTCCACATTTTAGACTCAAGATGCATTATTTAATAACTGGCTTTATTTTTCATTCTACTTTCAAGAATGTAAGCACATAATTGCATATAGCACTGTGGGACCAAGTATATGTTAATAACTTCATTTTCAACTTTTTTTTTTCTTTAATCCACTTTCAAGGTGAAAGAGAATGCAGTTGTAGTGGAAAATGAAGGATTCCTTCACATTTGGCTTTCCTCCCATCTTTAACTTAAAAGTTAACTGTGTATCTAGTCAAAGGTATTGAATAATGTTTTCTTAGACATAAAATTGCTGTTGAAGCATTTTTTGCATCTTACATTTTCAGTTATCTCCAGGCACAGCTTTAGGTAATATTTTAAAAGTAACAAATTTTTCTTTTACAATATGATTACATAAATCCTTTATCTACAAACACAAATCATTCAAGGTTTTGTATTTAAAGTTTTAAAAATAAGCATATAAGGTGAATAGCTAAGTAGTAAATCTCTAAACTTCTTTAAAATTTTTCTTTAATTCTTATTCTTGTAAAAATTTCTCATAGTTTTCAATCCTGGAGGAAGTTTCTCTTTCTAGAAAGAAATCTCACCATAGAGTTTCTATTTAGTACTGTCCTGTAGAAGGGCCATGTGGCCAGGTTATCAAATGATCTAGATCTCATGGCTGCTAGTATCCATATCCCCTCAACCTTGAGGAAGTCAATTAATTAAGTATATGTTTATATATTTTTCTCTATATATAATAAAGTCATAATAATAAATTCAGGAAATTCTTATAACTTACTTTGAAATTCTAGGGTTGATATTCTTTAAAGGAGTTACCTGATCATATCTTTATTTGTTCCCTGCTCATTCTTTTAATCCCCTAGAAAATCCAATGCTCAACTTAAATAGCAATGTAAATGTGTATTTATACACACATATGTATATATGAATGTATATAAAGAGATATATACAAACTTGTGTACACAGACTTGGGTATGTACACACAAACCTTATATGTTATGTATACTTATATTACATATACTTTGTGTGTGTGTATGTGCACACATACATAACTCTAAATAAAAAAAAGGGGATTTTTTTCAAGATCTTGAGTTCTCTAAAAATCTATGAAATAGAGAATTCTGTGTCAGCTGGTTCACTTAGACAATTAAACTGTGCTTTGTATTGAACAAAGAAAAAGGGATGTGATGAATGAATATGCTTTTGTTTTGGCAGTTATTAAATGCTTTCACTTTCATACAATGAAAAATTTGATAAACAGAGTTGAACTTCATGGTTAATGACATTTCCAAATTCTAGAATGTGTTTAAATAATGGAGGAACTTCATTATTAACAATGGAGAGTAAAACAAAGAACCTCTCTTCTGACACATGAGAGTAAATTATTTTTATATCTCATCTATATTTAGGTAATAATATTGATGCTTATTAATTTACTCTCTGATAAATTAAGTGTTGGTTCTCTTTTTAAATCTGAAAAACCTGAAGTTCAAATGTCTTAACACAATAAAATAGATGAAATTTTATAGGAATTTTGTGGCATGTCTTGCATATCACTGTAATGCAAGTACATGAAATTTCAGTTATCCCCAAAGGTTTTGTGTAGTTGTAGATCATAAACTCTTAGCTTAAATTAAATATCACAGCTGGTTGCTTTAATTTGATGCATTATATCACAAATGTTTCAACAGCTTGACCAAAATGAGCCATACTGCATATTCAAAAGAAGAGCGAAGGTCAGTGCACATGAAGCCTAGCCATTTGCAAATTTCTGTTGGCATATTAAAGAGCATTTTGCAGAATACAGTTTAGTACAATATAATTGAAATAAAAGACCTGGGCACACTATTGCAATGGTGGTTTACTCATAAAAATAATACTATACATTTTAATCTCATGATGTTTGTTAAAATAGTAGCACATTTTCGAAGATATGAATATTGTGCTTTGAGAATATAGTTTTATTTCTTCCATTGTGGTAGCCTTGCCTATTTCTTTTCAAACTTAAAAAATAAAACTGCAGAAGGCAGTTTATCTTGAAAAAGAGATTATTCTTAGTTCTCAATGAGTTTTCCCCAAACAGCTGCCCCAATCTAGCTTCTGTAAAGACGAAAAAAGTTGTATTTCACTCATCCTATTTACACTTATAAAACCTTCACCTGAAATAAGAATTGACAATTTAGAATTTATGACATCAGACATGTTCTTCCAATCCATAGCTGTTGGCCAATATATTATCATTAGAGCAATTTATAAGCTAAAATAACTCCATCACTTAAGATCTGAAAATAAAATATCCCAAATTATATACCTGAAACTCAAGATAAAAAGTTGTAAATGGGCTACTTTCTTTCAAGTTATAATATCATAGAATTTTAAAGCTGAATGAGAATCAGACATCATTGAGAAGATTTTCTCAATAACATTTCTCTAATCATCACCTCTGTCTAGAAACATTAGTTGTCCCTAGAGCATAATTCCCTCAAGTGTGATATTTGGAGCCCTATCCAATTCTATTCATATGTCACTAAATTACACACTGATCTATAGCTGTTCAATATGATTTTTTTAATCTTAGCCAATAGTTTAAGCACTATATTTTTCAACATAGCTCAATTTCTTTCTCCTTCTGGAGTCATTCTACATCCTTTCAATAAAATTAATTTTTTATCATTGTATTCATAAAACTTTATGAACTTTCAGTTATTGAATTTCTTTTGTCTTTGAATTAACAAATGGATGTGTGAACACTTGGTTATGTATCATTTGCCTTTTATTCAACTCTCCATTTCCCTATGTATAATTAAATGCACACTAAAGTGAGTAACATCATCATCCTAATACAATGCTTTTTCTTCTTTAAAATTGAGAAAACTGAGTTACAATGAGGTTGTATATTCTAAATAAAATAAATTATTTCCAAAGTCAAAAAACACAGTGGGTGCTCATAACACATTGCCATCTCATGGCATGCATATGGAAAGATTACTCTGCTAAGGTTATTGACATAGAATGAGAAACTGGTTCTAGTTTCCACTTGCTTTATGGAACTTCCACTGCTTTCAAGAGAAAACATGTCCTTACCTCCTTATCTCATCTGTTTTTATCTCTTCTGTGGACCAGTATTTCTGAAGTTTATTTCATCAGTTACAATACTATACCTTGCCTCACCTTGTTTAACCCTTAGTGAAAAGTATAATCAATTGAAAGAATATTGCATTTTTGTAGAGAAGCCTAAGCATGGGAAACTTTGTCTTGTTTCTGAATTGTATACATATATATTGGCCCTGTACCCTTAATCCAATTCCCTTGCATAAATTATGAATGAAACTTTGTAATTTGGAATGAAAAAGGAAATGAAAGTTCTGGGTTTGAATATCACCTGTGCCACTTAATTATTCTGTGACATCTAGTAGGATATTAAACTCATAAACAACTCAGATTTCTAATGTGAAAATTAGGACAGTGCATAAGAGTTAATGTCAGAATTAACTGATTTAATAATTGTGAAGAATTTAAAATATACCATACAGTTGTATATATTTACAGAGAATTGAGTTGGCAATTTCATTCCTTTCCAGACATAACTATATGATGCTTCCAAAAATTGTATTTCCCTTACTGTTGGCTTTGTTTCTAGAGATAATGATTTCTCTCTAACATTTTTTGTTTGTTTCTGAGCATTCACTGTGTTTATACTTGCATCCTATCATCTCAGTTCATTGCCTAAAATCCTTTCCTAGCCTAAAACATCATAAATACCCTAGCCTAAAACATCATGAATGTTTGTTCACATCCCATTCTAAGAAACTAAAAGTATTCTTGCTTATGTTTATTTCAATAAGACTCTCCATTGCTAACTGAAGTGACTGGCTGTGGGTACATTAGGTCTGAAGAAAGCATTGCTTTAGGGGAGTTAAAGCAGTGAGCTGAGGACTCTGGGGTCAAAATGCATCATCCTTCATCAAGATTGGACCGGTTCTTAAGTAGGGGACAAAAATCATTGATGACAAAGATTGACTGAACTGTTATCTGGGAATTGTTAGCCTGGTGGGCTCCTAAAAGATCTTTGTTGATGTTGGCAGCTGTTATTAGCTCTTGGAACTGGCAACAAGGCATTCTGTTTAATGTGGCTTTAAACAGATATGATTTGATTTAGATGACTTAAGTAAGTAATACATGTATATTTTCAAATAAGTGTTGCCATATTTTCATGGGACATAGAAGGTATTTTAATAAATTTACTTTTATTTTAAAATTAGATATTTCATAATGCCATGTTTTATTATGATTGTATGATATTTGTGCATTTGTTGGCAGGAAAGGGAATTTCTCCTATTCCTTTGGTTTTTAGGGTAAATGAATAATGCAGTTAGCATCAGACAAATTAGTGGAGTTAAAAAATAAATGTAATTACTTTTGTCTGGGGAATCTGTGAACATACATGAATTTCAAAGCTAATAAGGCAAAATAATTGTAGATTTCCAAAACTAAAGAATAATAGGGATCTGGGGCTTCAGAGGAAGGAGATAAACTCATATGACAAGGAAAGACTGACTCATATAATTAATACCAGATGCTTTGCAATTAGATGTTAGTCCTACCATTCAGTTAAGTTTCTATCCTGGGAAGGTTAGTTCTTGTGAGAATCCTAATTTTAGGTAATGCTCACAATTCTCAATTCTCACAATTCTCTTTAGGTAATGCTCACAACAATTCCTTGTTGTGAAAGCAATGGTGGAAGTTTCTCTTGAGGCTGTAGGATTTCAAATGATCTCAACTTGAAATAATCTGCATACTGAAGTAGTAGGTGTTGGAGAAGACCTGTACTAAACAATTTGGTAGGCCTATCCTTCACAAAGCCTTAAATAGGTGACAGAACTAGTGTTCCATGGACTCAATGTCACTGTTTCATTTTAAAATAGAAACTGTTACCTGAAGATGAGGATGGATTCTAATACTGATAATTTTATTCCAATTCCTACTTACAAAAATGACTAAGTAGGCTATTTTTTATATTTGTAATTAAAAAAGTAAAAAATTTATACTTATTGTGAACAATTGTTAATTGTAAAAGTGAGAAGCTAGGGACTTGGCTGTTGCTATTACTTTTTTTATTATTTAAAGTCTTATCTTCTTCAGGAGTGATTTTTAATGATCTTTCTATATTTTTAAGTAGTTACAGTCTTAGCCTCTATTCTTTCTAAAATCTATTATTTCATCATACATCTAATTTGAAATTAGTATGACATATATGTACAAATAATATGCATCTTCAGTATTAAAGTAATGACTCATCTTTAAATACCTAAGTAATTTTAGCATGCTCAGGGATGATTTTTTAAAATCTAAATTCCATAATCATGGAAAGCCCAATAGAGTTAACCTATTAAATAATGAAAGACCTTTAAAAAAATTCATATTCTAAAGTTTGGATTCTAAGTTTTATAGTTTCAATATACATTTCACCGGTCTAAATATCAATCTCAACCTTATTTCTATAATGCAATGTCTTTTTAAAATGTTTTCAGTAGAGAGAAAGAGAGAGAGAAGAGCATAAAACCAGAGGAAATAATCTCAATTTTAATTTAGGGAAGAAAGTCAACTCACAAACAGTTTTCTTTGAAATGATACCAAAACCTTTTTGTTTCAAATATTATGCTCATCAAAAGAAAAAAAAAAA
>PVHY01012780.1:22693-43431 GCA_004024945.1 Uropsilus gracilis | reverse complement strand
GGACTTGAACCACGATCCCTAGCCCCGGCCGCTTCATAGGCTGAAGCTTACAGGCACGAGCCATTGTGCCCGGCCTAGTATTCTAATTCTTGTTGAGATTCCTATCTGCACTGGTGCCTATAGGCGCTGGTGCCCCCAGAAGTCTCTCACTTGAAGTTTGCAACAATGTCCCCACCGGCTGTGGGAACCACTGAAAGAGTCCCTCGTGGCTTGCGACTGGGGCTGCCTGCCGCCACACCCCGGGAGGGAGCCGAGCACACAGTCCTTGGAGCAATGGAGGTAGGGTCAGAGCGCACAGGAGTGGCCCAGAAGTCTCTCACCTGAAGTTTGCAACAATGCCCCACCGGGTATGGGGACAGCCAAAAGAGTCCCTTGTGGGTCGCGGCTGGGGCTGCCCGCCGCCACCTCACTTTTCTCACTTTTCATCCTCAGGAAGCAGGCTCCTCCTGCTCAGTTGGAATTAGGGGTGAAGGACCAAGGAATTCCTGAGGTGGGGCATTTGAAGCAGGTTCCCAGAAGGTTCCATTCTAGGTTGGGAGGGTTGGAGGGTTGAGGAGGATTGAGCTGAGGCTGTGCAGGGTTGGAGGGTGACTCATGCCTGGCCTGTCCAGGACTGGGAGCCACTTGATATGATATGGATCATGTACCCCAGACAGGATCACAGCTAAAAGAGTCAGTGTGCAACGGTTGCTTGGCCAATCCCCTCACTTAAGATATGTGGAAACAGGCCAGAGGGACGAGACAAACTCTCAAGGGTCAAACTGCTAGATTTTGGGACCTTATTAGAGAATGAACTTTGATAGAGAGAAAGATAATTTAGTGATGGTGGTGACTGGTTGTGTTGGGCTCTACTCCAAAAGATTTTACCCTTGAAAGAAACCCTATGTGGTAGGAGGTCTTATTCCTATCACAAGGCTGAGGATACTGAGTCAAAGTGAGGTTAAGTAATAACTTCCCAGTACTTTTAGAATTTCAGAGTTCTAGGATTTCGGGCTTGTTGACTCTTCCATACATCACCCCTGAATTTCCCAATTTCCCACTCTCCTTGTGGGCAGAGCAGCTTTTCCCTCCCTCCCTCCCTCCCTCCCTCCCTCCCTCTCTCCCTTCCTCTCTCGCTCCTTTCCTTTCTCTCTCTTTTTGCCTGAAAGTAAGGCTAAAGAACAAACATGATTGCATTTTTTCCCCAGCACTGTTCACATGTTTGATACATGACAATATTAAATCATTAGCTTGTTGGGATGTGGATGGGGGGGGTGGGAGGAGATTCAGCTCCAAAAATTCTTTCTTGTTTATATAAAACTTTCTCACAGGCCAAAGAACAAGCAGGCAAACAAAATCAGGTCATAACCATTCTGTTCTCTGCCCCTCCCCAGCTGGACCATGGGTGGAGATGCAGGACAAAGGTCTGGGGCTCACCAGGAAACTGGAGCAGAAAACCCCAGGAGGAGACTTTGCAGGCCCCAGCGCAGAGTCACAAGTGGGGAAGTGGCTCAACTCACTTCAGTCTCACATGGGTCAGTGCTGGGAGAGGGAGGCCCAGAGTCCTCGGGGCTGTCGTGAGAAGTCTGGGATGACAGGATGACCTGGTGGGAGGGAGGAGGGAGCTCCAGCTGGGGAGTACAGGCAAAGTGGGCTGGGTCCAACTACAAAGATGCATCTGGGTGGGGGGGAATCTTCTACAGGTCAAAACATGTGTTCTAAGAAACCTTCATTCTGGTCTGCATTTGGCAATCTCATGCCTTCTGTGGATCACATCTTCTAGCACTGGTGTTTTCCCACCTCCTCTTGACACCATGTAACAACCGGCTGGTGCCAGTTTCTGCTTCCTCTGGGGTTGGCACTCAGTGACTGCCTGTCTGTGCTGCCTTGAGGCTGCGTGAGAGGCAGACGAGGAGGCTGAGGGCAATATCCTCCTCCAGCAAGAAGGCACTGCCCTGAACTTGCCAGATTCTAAGCATCTGGCAAGGGGCAGTGGAAAGAACTCTTGATTGGTATCAGAAGTCCTGAATGCCTCATGTCCAACCACGAAACTGCCTGTGCCACCTCAGACTTCAGCTTCACCCCATGAAATGGGACATCTGGCCCAAATGTCATGAAGGGCCTTCATGTTCTTAAGAGAAGGCCTGAGACACTTGGAGGAAGGCTAGCAGGAGGCCAAGTCCTCTCCAACAAGGTCCTCCTTTGACGGCCCTCTTCGTACTGGCCTGGTTCCCTGACAGGGTTCGAGGCAGTGGCAGCTACTGGTTAACACAGACCAGATGCAGCCCTTTCCCCGGATATGCTCAGTGGCCTTCCTTCTAGGAGGCCTTGGGGATATTTGAAACTCCATGGAGTTTGGCTTCAGAGTCCAGAGTGGAAACCACAGCTCCATGACGTGAGCACATGTGATCTCCCTGGGAGGAGACAGGCAACTGGCCTCAGAGAAACAGAGGTACATTGGAGCTGCTGGCTTGTGGAGAACACTCCTGCCTTCCCTGTTAGGATGGTGTCCGGGAGCCCCAGTTAGAGCTGAAGTCCGGCGCCTTCAGTCACAATGAGAGACTGACTCTGAGGTGGTGGCTCTCTGTGGCCAGAGGTTGGAGCAAAGACCCTGAGCCTTCAGGGAGGCAACTTGAGCCTCCAGTGAAAGCTGAACATTCTCCGAGGAGCTTGTCTGTGGTCCCCACCCCCTCAGTGTGATGCATATTTTGAAAGCTTTATGTTTGCCAGACAAATCCTTGAAGGAAAAAAATTCCATCGAAAGAGAATGATGCCTCCATCCTCCCACCCTCTGGGCAAACTCAGCAACTAAGTTTGCACGAATGAGTGGGAAATGATTCCAAAGTCACTGACAATCAAGACACTCCAGCTTCCATCACTGCCTAGTTGGGTAACTTTGGGTCAATAACTTATTATCTCCAGCCTCAGATTTCCTATTCGCCCAGTGGAAATAATGAGCCTTACCTCATGGGGAGAGGAGATGTGCCTCAAAGGGCCTGGCAGAGGCTCAGCGGAGCAAGGCAGCGCTGCTCCCAAATGACATTGATTAAATCCTCATTTCCCATTTCTAACTCATCCAAGACCATTGTAACTGCCCATCAGCACTTGGCAAAAATAACTGAGACCCCTCCTGGGGGTGGCACCATCAAGGCGGAGACAGCCAGTCAGTGACTTGGAAAATGTGGCACCTCCAGGCTTCAGAGATAGTTGGGCAGGAGGCACTTCGACTACTGCTGACATGACTCTTACTCAGGGCAGGAATCAGGGCTGAGAACTTCTCTGTGGGTTTTCCAGCCTGCAGTGACGTTTTAGGCAGCACAGTTGTCCCCCACACTTTGGTTCAGTCCAGCATCCATTTACTGGGGAGCTCTGGGACTTAGCTATTGCTGGGGGTGGGGGTGGGGGGAAAGGGGGCAGACCTGACTCACCTGATCATCTAGCAGGAGATCATCAGTCTCCTCCCTGTGAAATGGGAACAACAGGCATGTAAACTCCCTGATGAGTTACTGTGAGAGCCAGGCTGAGTGGCCAGGAGCTCAGTCACCATGCCATCTCACTCCAAGAGGGGAGGAGCTGTAGGATTGAGAGCACTGAGGAATAGGAACACTGACAGCCTGTTACCCACAGTGGCCAACCCTTAAAAGGAGGGGTTGCATCCCTTGACACAGGATCTGGAAGTAAGTGGAGTGGGTTCCTTGAAAATTTCAGATTTGCGCATGGAAAAAGATTGGACTCGGTAATAGACCTTAAACTAGTCAGGCTTCCCAGCCAAAACTAAAGCCTTTTCTGACACACACCCAACTGGGTCTCCATCTGCACACTTCCTTTTCCTTCCCTCCCTTCATTCATCTCTTCATTGATGCATTCATTTATTCCACAAACACTTTCAAGCCCCTCTCTGAGTCCTGTGTTGGAAACAGAGGATTGAGCATATGACCTACCCTCCTGGAACTTACATTTCACCTGGGGAGAAAGACCTTAAGCAAATAGCTTCACACATCAATGCAAACTTGCAACATTTAACTAGGCTGGGAAAGAATGGGAGTGGGAAAGTTGGGAGAGTACATCTCAAGGCAACTCCCCCCTGAAGGCCAGTGCTTGCAAGTGTCTGGCAGTGCCGTAGGCCCCTGCTATTGACTCACTGGATCCACACACCCTTCCCTGTGGGGTGGGAGCCACTGTCATGTCTGGACCACAGATGAGAAACTGGGTAGAGCCACATCTTAGTTGCTCCCCCTCATACTGTGCTGTAAGAGGGCATGCTTTTCATTTTGCGTCTTCCCAAATGAGGAAAACTGAGACTTTGAATGGAAGTCAAAGTTTTCCTCAAGGTCACCGAGTTAAGAATGGCTTAGTTCCCTGACCCTTCTCCTCCTGCCAAAATCCAACCAACTTGAGACAGAATTTCTAGTCCAGTGAAGAAAAAAACAGCCCACGAGGAATGAATAAATGGTCTGGTGGAGAAGAAGATTATTGCGGAAGGTCAGCTGTATTCATGACCCCACAGTTCTTCACCCAACTTGTATCTGTATCTTTTGCCCTGTAACTTTTGCCCTCATACCCAGGCTGGGATGTCCTGCCCAGTCCTTGGTTCTGGGCTCAGCTCCATAATTTGCTTGGTGGGATGTTAGCCATCATGGTGTGAGCAGAGACTTGGTTAAGCTCTCACATTTCCCTTTTGCTATTTCTCTTTTGCCATTGTCATGCCAGCCAGCTGCTGAAGGACTAGACCTGTGACCGCTGGAGAACAGTGAGTTGATCAGACCTAGAAGAGAGAGACTCCAACCTAGAACAGCTGTAGCCACAAAGATTAGTATGCTTGCTGCTGAGATTTTGGACTGTTTGCTACTCAGCATTATTGGGGCAAAAGATGACAGATGCAGATGTGCCTACAGATGAGCTGATCACAAAGAGCAGGTGAGCAGGTCTTTCCAGGAAGGCCAAATAAGCAAGAGAGGAATCATAAAGTCTGAGCTGAAAGGTTGGAGATAGCATCATGGAACAGACATTGAGAGCTGAATCTGGAAGGAGAAGCAAGAAGCTGATGAGAGCCAACGAAGTAGGTGTGGGCACAAGAAGGACAAGTTGTATTTGAAGAACAGCAGGTTGACGATAATCAGTAGGAAGTAGAGGACACTGTAGGGCATGAGACTGGACTACTTAGCACAGAGGAGCCCCAAATGCTAGGCGTAAGAGCTTGGGATGAGTGTTGGGGAACCACTGAAAGCTGATAAACTATGAGGGAGTGCAATGGGCTGGATGTTTGTATCCCCTCAAAAATCTTATGTTGAAATGCTAGCTCCCAATGTGATGGCATTATGAGGTGGGACCTTTGGGAGGTGACTAGGTTACGAGTGCTTGCATAAAAGGAGCCCCTAGGGAGTTCTCTGTCTCCGTATCTCTCTGTCTCTCTGTCTCTGTCTCTCTCTCTACCATATGAGAATACAGTGCATCTGTACCTAGAAGAGTGTCCTTCCAACAGGATTGTACCCTGATTTCCAGCTCCAAGCCTCCAGAACTGTGAGAAACCTGTTTCTATTGTGTTCAAGTTACCCAGGCTATGGAACAGTTCTGCTGTTAGAGCAGCTCTAGCCTACTAAGACAGTGAGGCTTGACCTTTGTTTTTCATTTTGCCATTCAGTTGCCAACTCCTGCATATTTGGGCTATCTTCTGTGCTCCAGTCCCATCTTCCTGCCCTGATTCTGACCTCAAGCGGGGCTCTTGTTCATCCTCCACATGGCACCTCAGACTGACAGAACAGGGGTCAAACGTACTTGCCTTTCTGAGCATTAAAGTTAAGAAACTCATCCCAGAAGCTCCCCTAGGACAAACTTTTGCAGCTGAGGAGCTATGACCATTGAAGCTTGAGACTACCCAGGTTCCAAAGTCATGTCATCATGTGCTGAGTGTGACCCTTGGGCAGTCATATCCCCTCTCAAAAGTCTCCTCTGCCTCACTGCTATGAGCCCTCACCATACCCATGAGGCAGGTATTCCTGAGTTTGGAGGGTGGGGGTAGGGGGAGGGGAAGATTTCTCATGATCACAGAATGAGAATGGAACCAGAAAGGGCAGAACTCAGTCTGCTGACATGGGGTCATCTTGTATGTCCTACACCAGTCTGCACAGAGGTCATATCCTTCTGAGACCCCTTCCTAAAATTTTGTGGGGTAGGGAGATTAATTTTTTTCCATGGGCCTTTGCCCCAAATTTCTTCTTACTTGAACATATTTGGTGATCCTCCCAGAAGGATCATCTGTTTCTCTCTCCTTGATCCTCAATTGACTTTGTGACTTTATTTGATAATGAGAAAACAGCGAAAATGATGGTACCAGTTCCAGGTCTAACCTCAAGTGATCCGATTTCTGCCTTCTCTCTTCCTCAGAAGCCAGCTGTCATGAAAAGAAGCTTGGGCAGACTAGAGAGTGATGAGGAATTACATGGAAAGAAAGACTACATGGAGGAACGCCCCAGCACAGGCACACAAGGAGACTTCTTGGATAGTACTCCACTGTCACAGGCACCCAGTTCCCTCCTGTTCCATTGCTCCATGGACATGACCTGTATCTTACATGCTCCTCCTGGTGCAAAGTGGCTGCTAAAGCTCCAGCAAGCTAGTTCCTTGAAGGACACTAGGGACTGCATTTCTAAGCCATTTTCATGGCCAATCTAATGGCAAGGTGTTCTTTATTCTGGGTGACTATATACCCAGGGTTTGTATCACTAAGGAGAACCTGGGAAACTCTTACTGGAGGTCATAACTGGTGAAGTTTGCCACTGGAAGGACAGATGACAGGGAACGTGTTCCCAGTGGAAGGAATAGCATATACAAAGACCTGTGTACTTAAAGCATTTGCAATAGCTAACTCTGTCTCCACAGGACCTTCAATGCTCTTTACTCCTCTCCTAAGCATTCACTCATTTACCTTGACTACTTCTGTGCGTTTGCCTTTCGACCAACCTCTCGCTAAGCAGGTACATCCCATGCCCAGTTCTCCTGTTGCTCCAGAGGCCCCCTCCTGCCTAGTTCCCCCAGAAATGGAGATGCTGAGGCTACTCCCTGCCCTCCAGGGGCAGGTGGTCATTGGCGATGAAGCTGTGGAGTGGAGAGAGCCCTCATCAGGCTCTGACTGGGACTGTGACAGCCAGAGCTGAGGTCCCTCCTCAATCAGTGAAATGCTGCTAGCCAGGCCAGGAGGTGAAACAATAGTGGCCTTGAACAATGGCTGTTCTAGTTCTTTTGCCTGAGGTCTGGCAGGCTGGATGTTTGAGGGATGAGAGTACAGTACCCACGATCATGTCACACAGACATGTCCCACTGGTTGTGTGGAGCTAGGAACAGAGAGTCTCTGCTACCAAAATAGTGGAGGAAGGAGCCCAGAGCAGCAGTGGGAAGCCCAGTCCCCACTCTAAAACCCCCTTTGGGTTTGGAGGCAGAAGAGTGGAAGATTCACCTGGCACAGGCCATGGCATGGAACCCTAGTTCTGCTTCAGACAAGCTGGACAAATGGAAGCCTTATTTTTCCCATCTGCAAAGTGGCAGTCTGTTTCTCACAGGCATCATGAAAGTTGAAGATGACAGAGCTTCACAAGGGCTCAGGTGCTGAGCACACAGGCCTGGTACTGTGGAGGCTTCTGGAAGTATCTCCCATGGGTCAACATCTCTTCAGAATTCTCACTGGCCTGGGTTTCAACAAGGCATTACCACCTGGGCTACAAGGCCCAGCGGGGACCCTAGCTCCTCAGGGAGTGCCGTTGACCCCCGAGCACCTTCTTCCTGGGACATATGTCTTCTGGCTCTGGACAGTGGGCTTCCATTGCCCAGTCTGCAGGTCAGAACTTTCAGTGCAGGCCCCAGCAGACTGCCCAGCTATTAGACTGATACTTTGAGAGCCTAGGGACTTGGACTGAGGCAACCTGGAATGCTGGAAAATCCACCTGCTGGTAGCAAAGTTCATAGCTCACACACCTACAAGGACCAGGTAAGCAGCCAGTTTGGGAAATGGCACAAGGGTGGCAACCTCCAGGCAGGCTCCACACCAAATTGGGAAGTATGTGCCCACCCAAACAACAAAGTATTTTTACACACCCACTCAAAGCCCCTGGACTAAAAAGCCAAACTACAATGCCAAGTATCTGCTCTGTATGTTAGAAGGACAGAAGGCTCTGGTTTTCTTTACCAGCAGATCAAGTTATCTGGCCTAGACCAGAGCAGAGCCCAAGATTTTGCTCCTGTGAGGGAAGGTGGGTGCAACTGACTGGGTCTGACTGGGTGGGTGGGACCCCCGGCAGACAAGAGACATCTGCTCGTTGGTTTGCCCTGCATTGTCCTTGCAGGAACTACAAGCAAACCACCCCAAAGTCCAGAGGGATTTGCCACATTTATTCTCTGCAGATGGTAAGCCCCCAAGTCAATCTGAGTTGATCAATACTTTCTGCAGAAAATTTGGCAGTGGAACCAAAAGGTTGATTGCCTGCACATCTAAAGGCCATGCCAACCCAGGAGTTTCTGACAGCCACACTGTACAAAGGCAACCAGAGGAGTGGAGGGATGAAGTCAGAGGTTGTGAGAGGCAGTGGCAGAGAGCAGCGAGGTGAGAAGACAGTCCAGGAGGCACCCACAGGCCTTTGGGTATGTCTGCACCTTGCCTGAGGCTGACAGGGCGCTGGTCTGGGATTCTAGGAGACACCCCAGGCTTCTTTCAGTAATGTCCGTGCCCCTTCTCCAAAAGTTTGTTTTCCTGGTTCTGGCTGGCCTAGGTGCAGGGCTGTTGCTACTAAATCAATCCTACCTGGTATAAGTAAGCATGGCTAAGATCTCGTTTTGTATGCTGGTCAATCACTGAGCCAGCTCTTCACCCATTATTTTGGTTAAATCCTTACAAGGGTTGTGAAGTTGATAGCTGTTGTTATCATTTCCATGTAACAGATAGGAAAGCTGAGACCCAGAAAGGACAAGCAACTCACTCAGTGTTAAACTGCTGACAGGAATTTGAATCTGGGCTGGCTGGTGCTGGATGCCAAACAGAACTCTTCCTGTGTACTTCCCCATCCAGCTGTAGCCCAGGGGTTCTGTGGGGCCTGGTAGAGCCTGTGACTCTCTGGGCTTATTTGACTGTTTTATTAAATAAGTTTTTACATCCTGAGAAATAGCCAAGCTGGTTGGGCTTTAAGTTCTCAGTTCTGGGCTGGAGGTGACCTCCTTGGGGAGCCGGCCAGGGCCTGGCTGAGCTGCTAGATCAGGCTGGTCATTCGAGGAAGTTGACATCACATCCTGCCACAGCTCTGAGGTCTGCCTGTGAGTCATAGGCCTGAGGTGGAAATGGTACCACCCCCCAACCCCAAACCTAAGCCCTCTATCCCTAGGACGCCTTTCAGGCTCGGTGACCATGACCTTCTTTCCTGTGTTCTCTCTGATGCTCACTTTGCCGTGGTTCCACCTGAGGACTCTGCTGCCTTTGGCTGAATAGCCATGCAGGACAAAGCTGAGATCTGAGCTTACCTTGGCCCCAGCTCCCAACAGGGAGGGCAATAGTCTTTGGAGAGAGAAAACTCAGCACTGATTGAGTCATGGGAAGGCATGGTGTCTTAGGGGAAATGGTCCAATATGAGGAAGCTCAGGGGAAGATTCTCAGGTCTAGGTTTGGCTTGCCCGACAGAGTTTTGAAAAATCTTGTGATTTTTCTAGCTTGCATGCATTCATTCATTTATTTGAATTCTATGAACATATAATTTCAAAAAAAATGGATAATACTTGGGACAAAGGTATTGCGTATAGATACGCATACATAGATGATACGTATCCTATATATCATCTAAGCATATGTATGTGTAAGACTTACTAATGGTCTTTAGACTAGATAGTCTAAAGGAAAGTCAAGACTGACTTCATTATGGACCTAGATAGAGGAATCCTAAGGAAAATATTCGCAAAGGAACTCCAGCACTGCATGAAATTAAAAGAATAATTTTAATTTAATGACCCTCTAGGAGTTTGTTTCAGGAACGTAAGGGAGGTCGATATTAGAAAGCCTGACTGGTCATTACATTGACAGATAGTGGAGCTGTTCTCTCAATAGACGGTAGAAAAGATCTGCATGCTGACTGGCAACCCTTCCGCATAAAGCAGTAGGAAGGAATCCTAGAAAATGGACAGAAGTATTTTCCAAACCTCAACAGCAAACAGAGGGGGAGATACATTAAAGGCTTTCTTGTAGCGTATAGCACAGAAATGGCTCTGACCAGAGGCCCAGGTAGAGTGACAGTGAATGGGCTCTGGGACTCCGAATGGGCGCCCAGCAGCCTCTGGGGAAATTCTGTTCTCTCTCTAGAATACCTCCTGCTAGAGCTGACTTTACCTGAAAGATGAAGAACTTCAAACCTCAGGGCCCCTCACTTGCAGCAGCTCTTTCCAAAGCCCTGTAATGAATTCTATGTTATTCTCTTGGTATTCTTCCCTTACAAACAACACTCAGGTTGTATAAGCTCCAGACCCACCCCCCCTCCACCCGTTGACCCTCCCCACCTCCAGCTCAGCACTTCCACATGAATTGTTGCCAAGGTGCCATTCCACATAGCACCAGGCAAAGGCCTGGGTTTTTGAAAAATGCCAGTGACAAGAAAGGGAGGAAAAGTCTGGTGAACTATTATAGATGCAAGGAGAAGTAAAAGCTTGTCCCTGACTGGTTCCTAGGTAGGATGGAGAGGTTACAATGGAAATTGTTGAGATGATCAGGCCAATTTGCATTTGGATAGTACATTAGATAATTGTATTATGATGCTAAATTTCCTGAGTGTCATCACCATACAGGGGTTGTTGAAGAAAACAGCCTCACTCTTAACAGATAGTTGCTGAAACACTTAGGGAAAAATACCATGATGTCTGCAACTAACTCATGGTTCAGAGAGAAAGTAAATGTAGTGAAGATTGGGTTAAATGCCCAGCCTAAGATCAGTCTTAATTCTGAGATACTCTTCCAAGGCCTCACGCTGCCTCTGCCCAGTCTCTCCTTAGAAGCCACTTTGCCTGGCAACTGCCCTGGACTCCCAACCCCCTACCTCCACAAGACAGATCCTGGAAGACTGACTGATCCTGATGAGCCAGAGCACATCATCTAAGTATGACATTCAAGGCTTCCCCAACCTCACATCTGTTCACACACCCTGGATCCTCATTCGTTATGTTACAGGGGCTGTGATGAAATTGGGGGTCTGTGGCCCTCAGTCCTAGTGGTGCTGCATTAGAATGGCAGCAATTGTTGTCCTGGTGGGTGGAGACTTGGAGAGGGGAGGCCAGGACTCCTCATGATAGGATTAGGAGATTAGGGAGGAAACTGAGACAAACATGTGGAGAGGAGAGAGAAGAGAACAGAGAGAGCAGAGGAGCAGGAGGAGCTGCCAGCTTCCAGGTGCAGGATCAGGTGGGGCCCAGACCCTAGCCTGGGCTGCTTGCAGCCTCTGGAAGCATATTGGAGAGACTTGTAACTGTACAGGCTGACTTGGAAATTCTGTACTGGAGAACTTGGTTTAACTTTGAAATTGTGAAGCCTGAAATTTTTCTGGAGACATGAAGAGGCTTGCTGTGGTACTGTTTTCATCATGAGGTTGCTGTTGCAGTATTGAGTGAGTCTTGCTGGTTTCTGGGCCACTTTAGAGTTGGAGCTGAAAGAATGCCAGAGCTGTGCCTTTTGGAGAAGAATTGACAACACCATCCTGGTTTTCCTTGTTGCATCTGAATCTCCTGCTTTGGAAGAAGGATCAATGACGCCATCTTAGCTTTTTCTGACTTGGAGTGAGTGGAGCTGAGCCTTTGAAGAAGGAGTGGTGGTGCCATCTTGGCTCATTCATCTAGCTTAAGGTAGGGTAGCCACCAATTTGTGGATGCACATGGCTGCTGCAGCCACGTACTCTTTGGACTAAAGACTGGACTGTGTGGTAAGATGACCAAAGGGGTTCCTTGTACCCCCCTCAGTGACTTTTGTTTGTTTTGCACTTTTAATAAGTAAATCTCTTTTTACCTCCTTTTAAGGTATCTATAGTCTTGCTACTGCATGCTCAGATTGGGAAGAACCTGATGTGTGACTGACTTTAAAAGACCAGCTGCCCCTCTTTGTAAGTTTTGTTAAGCACCCTGTTTTGCCTGTTTTCGGACCCTATTCAGTTACACAGATAAATCACAGGCTTGCCCCTCCCATGTGCTCACACCACTCCCTTGGCCTGAATGCCGTCCACTCTTTCCCAGCAGTAGTGTCATGTGCCATTGAGTGACATGTAGGTCACCATCTGTACCATGTATCAGTATACTGTGCCATTTGACCTCAGTTAGTAGACTCATGTTAGTAGATTCTGCCCTCAGGGCTGTTATAATTCACTCTATGGCATTCACTCAATGATGAAATCACCTAACAGTGATTTTCTCATTACCTGTTCCCATTGTTCAGTGGTGTATGACTATGAAATCCAACTTACCTTCTAGAGAAAGCCCACTTCAATGTTCAAAGAACTACTTCTGTCCTGGCCCAAGGAAGAAGCTTCCTTTACTGGGATGACCCTTATTCTGTTTCAGTGACCCTGTAACCTGTCACCTTCCTGAACCTGGAGCTCCAGTCTGCATGGACCAGGTTGCCATCTCTGTGATCTGTAGGGTGTGTAGAGTACCTGAACTATAGCAGACACAAGTTTATTCTACACATGTTTATTGACAAAAGTTCATCCCAGTGTAATTCTGCTGAATTTTGGGGATTAGTGAAATACATACAATAGAATACTATGCAACTGGCAAAAGAATGACATGGATTGGCATGGAATAATCCAAGGTATAGCAACAAGGGAAATAAGTGGATCTATCCTAAATGCCATCAACTATCATCCATGTGAGGAAACAGATGCATACACTTGTGCTGGCAAAGGTAGTCTCAGGGGAGGAGGGAAGACATGAGAATTTTCCATTTGTGCTGAGTATATGTGAACCTATTTCACAAATGACATGATTTATCTATATGACAGAGAACACTAACTCTTGGGTTGAGGTTGAAGGAATTCCAGGAGCTGGGTGCTGAGGACTGAGGAGAAAATCAGGCAGGTATCACCTCTGGGTGGAAGAGCCTGGGCTCTTATTAGAGTAGTCTGGGTACCATAAGGACTCCCTCTCATGCGATGATCCATTCTCTGGGGCCTGTGCTCCTCAAGTAACTGCTTCCATGTTTCTGCCAGGCTTGTTTCTTCACTGTAAATGCCCTGTCTCTGTTTGTACATCTTGAGTCCTATGGGCTATCAAGACCCCTACACAACTGCTGCCCCTTCCCCATGCTCCTCTGGCCCCTGGCTGGAGCCTCACTCATGCTCTCATGCTCCTTTTGTCCTCTCCACTCTCAGTGTTTGCTCCAAAGGCTTCAGAGCTGAGAGTAGGAAAGGCAAGAAGAGCACTGGGTGAATTCTGACCCTGTTGGCCTTTCTCAGGCCCAAGAATACCCTGTTGCCCAAGCCCTTTGCTTTTTCTGGATATTGGGGCAAAGGGCCACCTATGTCAAGCCTGTGTCCCTTTTCACCACCCAACAAGCAGTTGGGAATATGGGACCTCCTGTGAGCCCTTTGCATGGGGAGGGACTGAAACATATCTAACTGGGTCCATGTGCTAAAGAAATTATTCTGATACTTATTCAAACAGTTAAAATGGTAAGGAAGACTTAAGGCAGGACTATCTCAAGAATATCCTAACAGTAGGAGAGAGATTCAATTTTAAGTACAGCAAAGACAGTGGAAAGGTTAATGCCAACAAGGGAAGTGAGTGAGTCAGTGAAGGGAGATGGCAGAGAAGAGACATCAAGAGTTGGGGACTCTTACTGAACTGCTCAAGACAAGCTAGAGTGATCCCTTGTCAGAGGTCTGTGGAGAGTCTTGCTAAACTGACATGGCAGATTTTTTGCTGAAAGCTAGGCTAGGTAAACCCAAGGAGGAAACCTAGCTGAAAAGAGGGCTCAGAGGAGCCTGTGAAACATTTAATCAAGAAAAGAGTCTGGTCAGTCCCTCCTCTTGGTCAAACTAGGAGAGATGTTTTTGCCTCTGAGCAGTCTATGTTCATTTTTTACTCAGTCAGTCACCTTTGCTCATCTTTTGGGACTTGGTAATGGAGGATATTTGCTGGGTAGTGTGAACAATCAAGCATCTAAACTGAAGAAGGTTTTTTTTTTTTTTAAAGAAACAGAAAAAGTTTAATGGTTGGAGCAGATTATACACCCAGTTTCTGAGACCAGGGGGCAGTGGTTGATATTTCTAGATACAGGGCTGGAAGCATCTTTAGATGGTGGTGAGGCCAGCAGTAGCATCTGACAGAGTTCCTGGTTTGCAGTCTGAGTGTCTTTGATGATGGCCTAGAAACAGACAGGGATATCACACTCATGGCTGTTTCCCAGAGCAGAGCATGGAAGTTCCCAGTTCACAGGGCTATTTAGACAGTGCTAGTAAGAATCTGGGCAGTCAGGTTTTAGTTCTCAGTGACATTGTCAGGAGAACTAGAGAAAAATTGGAGCCACTGGTTTGGAGAGTTGTAGACAGATATCAAAGTAAATTAGAGTTGAGCATCTAGTAAGGACTGACAAAATATGCAAGATAGCACAATCTACAGGTAGATAACTAAGTAAAAAAGAAGATGGGGTCTATTGAGAGGTGAAAAAATAGATCAAAGAAAATAAATAGAGCCAGGCATGGTGGCGTGTTCTGTAGTCCAAGCGCTGGGAGGTAAGAGGCCTGGGATCACTTGAATTCACAGGTTCAAGACTATCCCGGGCAACATAGCAAGACCTGGTCTCAAAAAAGCAGCGAGGTACGGTTGCAGGCACCTGTAATCCCAGTTACCTGGTAGGCTGAGGCTGGGGATCACTTGAGTCCACAGGATTGAGATTACCCTGAGCAACATAGCGAGACCTAGTCTCAAAACAATTAAAAAAAAAAAAGGAAAATGAATAGGACTAGAGTCTACTAACCCACAGGGTGCATTGCAATTTTCCACTGAAACATTAAATGTCTCTCTATAGATTTGGTTCTTGCTTACAAAATAAGTCTGGTTACATTAGATTTGGTCTGGTTATTTACATAAGTGCAGCAAGAATGGCCATTGACCACATAGGCTTTTTAAATACTGCTTTGCTGGAACTTGCCATTAGAAATCTTAGCTTAGCCTCCTAAACACATCTCAAGGCTAGGGTAGCAAGCCAAGAACTCATTACCAGCTTTTGCCTCTTGTACCTATAAGTTTGGGTGAATTCCTCTTTTCTTGAAGTTCCCCAAATATCCTTTCTCCTGGGCATTCCAGCAAATCATCTTCTTTTTTCACCTATATATCCAGAAATCCTTTTAGCCAGTTACCAGTCTGGTTATGCCAAGAGAGGTTTGTAAACAAAAGCTTTGGTTCAACCAAAATCAGCATAAGTTTCTTCAATCTGTCTAGTCATGTTGTCATAATGAATTCTGTGCACATCCTCAAATATGACATTCTGGCCAAAGCCTTGTAATAACCACTGTTTCGAATCATGCCCTCTTACAAGGACAGATGCATATTGTTTGCAAATAAATAGGTTGCCATAAAAATAAGAATGAGAATTTTCATATTTTGGAGGGACTGGACAAGAAGAAAAAGATAAATGTTTCATTTCTCTTTACAAAGATACAAACAACTGAATTGTTAAAAGAGGCAGATTCTTTAAATCTAGTATCAATATTACAGACAAAATCCTTAATTCTCTCCTACCAATTTATTTTATCTTCTTTCATTAATTTTGTTCCTTTTGGTCTTAAGTTAGTAGTATTATGATACAACCAGGTTCTCCACTAGAGTTCTGTGACTCCTGAATCCAGTGGGATAGTCTCCAATTATTTAAGTAATGCCATCAGAAGCCTGTACCCAGATTACCTGACATAGTCCTTTCTATAGGTCCCCAAGTCAAGAAGAACAAAGATCTGTAGCAGATGACGAGTGCTTTCATATAAGAATCAGAGAAAAACAGAAACTATCTGTAGGTGACAAAAGACTGAAAATAACCTTGGTTAAAGATCTTATGATATACAAACATACATAAATATGTAAACAACAAAATGATTAATAATAAAAAATAAAGATAAATAAATAGGACCAGGCACGGTGGCGCATGCCTGTAAGTGACAGCTTATGGAGTTGCGGCAGGGCCTGGGGATCATGGTTCGAGTCCCACCGGGGGCATGTAGTAAGATCTGGTCCCAAAAAATAGCTGGATGTGGTGGAGCGCGCCTGTAATCCCAGCTACCTGGGAAGCTGAGGCTGGGGATTGCTTGAGTCCATGGTACTATGGGCAATGTGAGCTTGTGGTTCCACGGGCAAAAATAGCAAGACCTAGTCAGAGAGAGAGAAAGAGAGAGAGAGAGAGAGAGAGAGAGGGAGGGAGGGAGGGAGGGGGAGGGGGAGAGAGAGAGAGAGAGAGAGAGAGAGAGAGAGAGAGAGAGAGATCTTCAGGGACCATAGAACAAATTTCTATGAACTTGATACAGTTTCTGAAATATTTGTATTGATGACATTTACCCATACAACTATAACCCAGGGAAGGTTAAATATTTCATAATGCTTTTCATATGATACAACATACCAAATAATCCAAATGATTGCTTTTTATAGATTTTTAAGAAAATAGTTTTACTTTATTGAGGTCGCATTGGTTTACAATCTCTCTCTCTATATATATATATATTCTCAGATACGTTACCACACTGTGCCGACCATCCGACCACCAAAGCACTCTTAGTCCACTATTAGATCCTCACTTCCCTTTGTTCTTCACCCCCAACTCTGCCCTTCTTGTACCCTCAATTCTACAGTCAGATTTTAAGGGCTTGTTTTGGTTTAGTTTTATCTGTTCCTTTGTTTTGTTTCTTTATAGTACACATATGAGAGAGATCATCTGGTGTTTTGTCATTCTCCTTCTGACTCATTTCGTCATAGTATAGTCCCTTCCAGTTCCATCCATGTTAATGCAAATGGCAAGATTTCATCTTCTGTTTTTCAGTTGAGTAGTATTCTACTGTGTATAAAAATACTACATCTTCTCAATCCATCCATCATTAGTACTTAGGTAGTTTTCATAGTTTGACAGTTAAAAATAGTTTGCAATGAACATAGAGGGCATATATCCCTTCAAACAAGTGGTTTTTTTGTTTTGTTTTTGTTTTGAGACTAGGTCTGGCTATTTTTGCCAGTGGAACCACTCACATCACCTGGGGTACCACAGACTCAAGCAATCCCCAGCCTCAGCTTCCCAGGAAGCTGGAATTACAGGCACGTGCTACCATGCCCAGCTATTTTTTGGGGACTAAGTCTCGCTATGTGGCCCCGGTGGGACTCGAATTGCGATCCCTGGTTCTGGTGGCGGCTTCCTATGCTGCTGCTTAAAGACATGTGCCACCATGCCCAGTCCCTTAAACAAGTGTTTTTATATTCTTTGGGAAAATATCTATTTATCCAGAAGGATATCTGAATCATGGCAGATCTACTTTTAAAGTTTTGAGAAACCTCCATAGGGGGTTTTCTACATGAACTGGACTAGTCTACATCCCCATCAATGGTTCATGAGGGTTCCTTTTCCTTCACATCTTCCCCAACACTGGTCTTTTTGAGATGGGCCATTCTCATAGGTGTGAGGTGCTATGTCGTGGTTGTTATCTGCAATTCCCTTAAGAAAAGCAATGATGAGCATTGATTCATGTGCCTATTGGCCATCTGTATGTCTTTAGGAAGTGTCTATTTAGATCTTCTGCCCATTTTTGATTGAGTTATTTACTTTCTTGTGGGTCATCTGAGTTCTTAGTAGATTTTGGATGGACCTTTACAGATCTTGGCTATTGCTGCTCTCTGATGTATGATGTACATAATTTTATTGGGTGTATGTTCTTTCATAGTACAACTTTTCAGTTGGCAAAAGCACATATTTTTACCCAAGTATATTTAGTCTTTTTGTATTGTGTAAAAGGTAAAAAGCCAATTCATAAAAACTTAAACTTGTCCTTAGAAATTAATATTCTGGTAATTTCTTACTTAGAAATTATCAATGAATACCTATTAGCATAACTCTAAGGTTCGAAATTAGTGAAAAAGATTTAGAAATTTTTTATCAGTTACATTATAAAATATAATTCTTGTTGAGAAATTCACTTATAAAATATTTTCACTTCCATCAACTTACAGTTAAAATTCCATAAGACAATAAAGCTATTCATAATCACAAGTTATTTCCTTATTAGCTATTTCTAGAACACATATGTCAAAAAAATCACAAAGGCAAAATCCTAAAAAAGTTAAATTCATGTTTTTTTGTTACTACAATACTCAATGCACATTAATAGATAGCAAGCAATTATTTTTATACATCTTTACCCATACATTAGTTTTAATTTTTATGATATTATATACCCTAATGGGATATATAAATACTATATATTGACTAGTACACTGAAGTAGAACAAAAATGTTTGCTCATATTGATATACCTATTTTTATTTAACTTATAATTCCAAATTAGTCTTATTTACCAAAGACTTACTCAAATCTTGGGTTAGTTTATATATTTGGGGGAGTGTTAGGAATGTTTAATTTATGTGTTTATCTTTAAGCTAGTTTATTTTTTAATTTTAACATACTTTAAAATAGAGGCCCTTAAAAGTAATTTATGAATTAATTAAATGAGAAAAATTAACATATATAAACACATAGACACACATGGAGACCCTATAGCTTCCATTCCAAAATTTTAGCCATGAGTCAAGTAAATAGATTTTTTTTTTTTTGAGACTATGTCTTGCTGTTTTTGGCTGGGGAACTGCAGGCTCATGTTGCCTGTGATGCCATGGACTCAAGCAATCACCAGCCTCAGTTTCCCAGGTAGCTGGGATTACAGGTGCGTGCCACCACGCCCAGCTATTTTTTGGGACTAAGTCTCGCTATGTTCCCCGGGTGGGTCTCAAACCCACAGATTCAAGTGATTCCCAGTCCTAGCCGCGCTCCATAGGCTTGTGTTTAAAGGCATGCGCCACCATGCCCAGCTAAGTAAATACATTAATAGCATACTCACTGGTTTATATACAATAGTTAGTGCTTATCATGCCCAACATTATTTTATCTGAATTGTGTTTCTCGCAAATGGGACAAAGTTAGGTCATCTATTCAACCTGAGAGTTAGTGCCTTGTCCAATATTTATAGAGGAGACTTTTAAGGTTTTCATTTTCCCTAATGCGTCGTTGCTTTCAGCAGTCCCTGAGACCCTTGAGAACCTCTGACGGGGGCAAGGAGGCTAAGGCTCAGGTGACTGTCACAGTGGAAGGGGCTGGAGAGGGATGGAGAAAGCAAGTGAAGGGAATATATCAAAGGATTCAAAGGCGAAGGAAGTGGTGGTAGGAGGAGAGCAGGAAAAAAGGGGATGGGAAAGGAGAGGTTTTAATTGAGTCAGTTTGAGGAAGTCATCACTGAAGTTCCAAATTATCCTTAGTGTTCCAAATTATCCTTATGCCAACAAGAAAGGTACAGACAGTGCTGGGGTAGTGAAGTAGTCAGTCAGGGGCCAAGTTGGGGGTCAACATAAGTAGTAGTTAACTTAAAGTATCTTGTCCTTAACTTGTAGTAGCTTGCACAGAGAACACTGGAACCCCAACCCAGCCTCAGAGATTACACTCACATCAAAATGTGTCCTTACCATGTGTCCTGGCCTCACCATGCTTCAAAAGACTATCACCCAGTGCCAGTTCAGGCCTTGACTCACAGTGGGTCCGCAGGCAGTCTGGCAGGAGTGACAAAGGAGCTTCCAAGATGTTCACCTGGGGTTTTGGGTGAGAGGTGCAGGGGTCCGGGACTGAAACTGATTATCTGAGTCGCAGCACTATAATTGTTAAAGAAAGAGATATCCTGATGCTTATTAAAATAGTAAGGGAGGTTATGTGGGACTATTGGTATCAAGACTAGCATGGATGTGGAGACTAGTACTTCATCAGGACCCATTCCAAACAGAGCAAAGACAGCTGGGAATGTACCACCAACAAGCAGGATGGGTGGAAAATTACTGATTTTCTTAATTATAATTATATCAAAAGTAAGGGGAGTCTTGCTGAACTGCCTTAGCAGAATTCTTGCTAAAATTGAGCTAGGCAGGCCAAAGAGAAGGTTTAAGGATGAGGCCTAGCTGAAAAGAATATTCAGAGGACTCTGTCTGAAGTTTAGTCAAGGGGAAACCAACTCTGTCTTTGTTAGGTGCCATGGATCTTAGAAAAATACCCCTTTTTACAGGCGAGGAAATGAAGACTCAGAGAAGGATTCATTTGTCTAAAGTCTGCTCTAGTCACCTTGGCTCCCAGGAGGCCCAGTCCCAAGGCCCACAAGCCATGGCTGAAAGGACCTGGGCTTCTGCTCTGATGTGGCCATTGTCTCACGGCTGTTTAAGCCTGGTTGAGTCCAGCCCCTCTCTGGAGCACTCAGTGATGGGAACAAAGCTATGGGAGTCGGCTTCCCAAGTCATGGTGCTCAGGGGAACTGGGTGGTCCGGGTCTGAGACAGGCAAGGCAATAATTAGCTGAGAGCTGCTCTGGAATGTTAAGTACCCGGCCTTGGAATGCAGTTCTCTCTGGCTGCAAATAACCCCCCTACCATCAGACAGGCCCTGTAGTGAAGATAAAGATCAGGATGGACAGGCACTGGGGACTGTGGTTCAGGAGACACCCCTCCCCATCCCTTCAGCCCCAGTCTCCGCTCCAAC
>PVHY01012780.1:0-22593 GCA_004024945.1 Uropsilus gracilis | reverse complement strand
TGATATCAGGTTACAGAAAGACCCTGGCTTTCCTTTGGGGCATTCTTTTGTACCCTGTGAGTGAGGACAGCTGCCATGTTGCAAGCTGCCCAACGGAGAGGCCCATGTGGCCCAGAGGCCTGTAGCCAACTGCCAGTGAGGCCAGCAAGGAACTGAGGTCTGCAGTCCAACACCCCACCAGGCACCAGCATGCCTCCTATCCTGCCAACCAGCAAGTGAGTGAGCTGGAAGGCAGCTCCAACCCAGCCGGATGCAGATATCTGCAGTGCTGGCTGACAGCTTGATTGCAGCCTCTGAGATCCCATGAGACAGAGGGCCAGCTAGGCTGGGTCCACACTTCTGACGCCCAGAAACGGTGAGATAACAAATAGGTTCTTTAAATTTACTAACTCTTGGGGACGCTTGCTGTGCCGCAGAGAACTAACACAGCATTCAAATACTGACCATGCACCTGGCCCTTCCCCATCAGTCTTTTCCCTGCCTCCCTCCAATTATACCATCAGGGAAAGTGAGTCCCTGGGGGGTCCGGGAACTTGACTGAGATCAGAGAGTTGGAAAGCTGGGAAGCCAGAATGCAAGTCCAAGTCCAGGTTCTTTAACCACGACCCCTTTGGAAAATGGGGTGAGCCCACTCTGAACTTGACAAGGCATTTCCACCTTGTTACCTCCTTCCTCTGGAACTGCAAAGTTGGGCAGATATTAAGATGTCATTGGGCGGATGATAAACTCACTGAGTGAGTGGAGACTGACTTATTCAAAGCCATGCAGAGTGTTGGCCACAAAGCCATGGTTGGAACCTAGGGGCCTGAGTTTGGGCTAGAGAGCTTCATTTACCATGCACTAGCCTGCCTGCCCAACCAGCTAAGTTCAGACACAATTCCATAGGAAAGATCCTTGGCATTTCTGAGCCTGGTCTCCTCAGGGTTCAAATCTGCGTAAATGCCCTGGGGGAGGGCATCTTTGCCATCTGAGGCCATTCTTTGGATTTGAATCTGAGCCAAGCCCCTTCCCAAACCTAACTGATCTTGGGATCAAGAGAAGGAGGCACCTTCAGATCCCCTGAGGCATAGCCTGTTCTCAGACATCTCACACAGAGGAGCCATGAGTCCTGCCTAGGACAAGGTGAACACAGACTTCCTGCCAGCACTGAGCGCCACCTCCTTCTCAGACTGCTGAGAGCCCATGTGTGGGTGGGACCTGTGGCTCCTGTGGGGCACACTCAAGGGAGTCTGATGTGATCCCTCTTACACAGTCTTATCACCAGAGTGTTCTGAGAGCTACTCCCCCCAAAGAATTCTCCCCTTCAAGCCCCAGTCCCACTCCCAGACACCCAGGGTCAGGAGATCACAGAATGTCCTAGGCAGGAAGAACCTGAAAGACCACTTGGCCCACCTAGGTCTCCCAGGGTCAATCTCATCAGTTCATGCTGAAAGACACAGGAGCCTGGGATGTAGCAGACTTGCCCAGGGTCACAGAGCCAGGGAGTGTCAGATCCAGGAGCAGAACTGAAGTTGTCCCACTCTCAATCCAGTACAGGGCCATAGGCCGATGCTTCTTGAGCTTTGCTTTCCATCAGGATCATCTGAGGGATTGTGAAAACAGGTAGCTGGGACCCAGTTCTGGAGTTTCTTATTGTGCAGCCCTGGGTGGGACCCGAAAAACTGCATTTTTGACAAGGCCTAGATGGAGCTGATGCAGCTGGTGGTGAAGGGTCAGAGTTTGAGGACAAATGCTCTAGACTCTCCCAAATCACTTTCTTGAGGGGCCTCAAAGCATGGACCAAGAGCAATTTACAGAGTCCCTGGTGCCCCCCTCCCCCCACCGTGCCTATTTAGGCACTCTCCTTTGAGGGAATGGGGTATGGCTAAAAGACCTAAGGAAAGCAGGGTACTGTCTTGTTCCTCTCTGCAACTATTTGCCAAGCTCCCATATTTGCTGACCCACAAAACCCACCGGTTTATATGATACACCCAAATTTTGTAAGGAAGCATTTTTTGAGACATTAATTTCTTTTGATCATCACTCTACCAAAGTATTTTATTTTGGTCAAGTCAACTGAATATGACATGCCAGAATATTTTTGCTATGAGAACTACCACTAGGATGTCGATAGGAAGTGAAAGGTTTTCTGTTTCCCTGCTTGGCCACTAGGGCTGCTTTGCCCATCACCATTTTACCTCAAGGACATGAAGGCTCCACACCTTAGAGCTGCAGATCTGCACATTGGATCATAAGACATCTATCCATGGAGACGCAGATTAGCAGATGGATTTGGACGCAGAAACCTTTTGACCAGAGATGCATTTACATAGAGATGGAGGACTGAGGCTGCCTAGGGAGAAAGGATGTGCTCCTCCCCTTCCCACTGCTCAGAATATGGGGGTGGAGGGAAGCCAAGTGGACACATCAGGATGGTTGAGTAACCATGTGGAGGGAGCCTGGGTGCCTGGACCTCACAGTTGCAGTCCTGGACGCTCCCCTAGATCAACACAGGAGGGAAACCAGCTCCACGCTGACACGCCTCTGACTACATAGCATATGTGTATCCCCTGCAGGTTCTTTGAGGAGGGGGACAGGGGCCCCCTCCCATCAGAACTCCCAGGACAGGACCTAGCTTGGATGATTCCTGGTTCAGTCCTTTATTAGCAGGTGACCTGGGACAAAAGATGTCCTGAACTGCTTCCTCTTCCAGAAAGGGCCTAAAAAACAATCTCACAAGATTGTTGTCAAACTTAGTGAGTTGTTGTATGTACAGCAGCCCTGTGCAGGCACATGATAGGTGTTAAGTACTGGTTATTATCAGCTATTAGTTTTTAGAAATCTGGTTCGGTTCCCTCCTACACTACTTTGCTGCCTGTTTCCTTAAGATAAAATCTAAACTCCTTACCCTGACCCTTAAGACCCTATCTGCTCCAATTCTGCCCATCTCCGTCTTCTCACTCATACTTTGGTGATACAGCTAGAGAGAGTTGCTCTGACACCCCCTGTATCCCAGGTGTGAAGGAAAGGTGAGAAATTGCTAAGTCCAAATGACCGGTGAAAATTCCTTAAAATGTCCACAAATTCAATACTCAGACCTTGTGCTCCTAGAAAGTCCAGACAACCTTCCTCCAGTGTAGAAACAGTTGGGCATATTGTCAGCTGACCACCAACAACTGACCATCATCTCACATAAGTAACTGGCTTGTGTTTAGGGGCCTCATGGGACCAAAAAAAAAAAAAAGTGTCTTTAATCAACAGAGTCACACTCACTGTTAATTCATATGATGACTCTCTACTGTACATTCAAGCCTTGTAACATGCCATCGGTCTTGCCACTATGCCCTTGCACACACAGTTCTGGTTCCTTCTACCCTCCCGTGCCCTTCCTACCTCCTTTCCCGCTTGACCTGGGCAGTCCTCATTCCACCCTCAGGCCTCCGTGCAAGTGCCACTTCCTCCAGGAAGCCTTTCCTCCTTCTGGACAAGCCCTACCCTCTGAACCTCCTTTGCTCAGCAGGATCCTCCCACCGACCACTATCGCCAGACTGTTGTTGGTCTTGCCTGCAAACCCTTCCTTCTTTTCCGTTTGTTGTGCCTACCACAGAACCTGGCACACAAGAGGTGCCCAATAAATGCCGTGGACTGAATGAACCCAGGAGTCACCGGTGAAATGGTCAGAGAGCCTCTCCTTCCTCAGCTGGCCTCCTGGGGAGGGCAGGAAGGGGGCAGGGAGCACCGTGGGGCCTCTCCTTCCCCATCGTCCTCCCAGACCCTTTCCCTGCCCATCAGGGCGCCACTGGCCTGTCCCACACCCTCTCTGCCGCCTGCCCAGTGACCTAATTATTGTTTTTTCTTCCAGCCCCGCGGAGGGGAAAACAGAAATTCCTGGTGGATGACACAGGCCGCCTGAGAGCCGAGCACGGGACCGGCTGGGCCGGCTTCGCCCGCCCTGAACCCGCCGCCCGCCCCGCCATTAGGGCCGCGGGAACCCGTCATCAGGCTAAGTACAGAGCGGGCGGCGGGGCAGGCGGCCCTGGAAATTGCTGGTTCCCGCTGACCCGCGGGGCCGGCGGGCGCCCTGAGTCTGGGGGCCCGCGGCGGGCGGGCCGGGGTCTTGGGGGAGCCTGGGGGGGTCACCAGCGGCCCGTGGCCGAGGCTCGCCTGTCATTACCACCCGGCGGCGCCTGCAGGAAAGGAGCCCAGGGTCGCGGGGAGGCCGCTCGGCGTGGGGGCGGCGGGAGGCGCCAGGCGCGGGGGCGGGACGGGAGGAATTCCGAACCCAGGGTGCGGCCCGCGCGGCTGGAGGCCAAGGCTGGGCGGGCAGCCGCCACACCGCGGAGAATGCGCTGCTGGGGCTCTGGGGGCCTTGGGCATCCCTTTCCCTTTCTGCCCCATCTTAGAAAGCGCATTGGGCTTGCTGCCAGGCGCCAGGGGACAAGTGACCCGAGTGGAATGGATGGACTGCTTAATCTTCCACGCATACCCCCGGGCCTCCCACTACCTTCCCCCCAATTGTGGGCCCTTGAGGCTGCCGGAGCCTCAGTACCCCGGTCAGCAGCATGAGTCAAGGCTACAGATGAAATGGCATGCTCCGGTCAGCCGTCTCCTCCATGCCAGGCAGATAATAGATGCTCCATTTTCTTTTACTTATTAGAGGGGGAAAGGCTCAGTCATTCATATCTTCCATCAACATATACTGGTTGAATACCTACTATGTGCCAGGCGTTACGGTAAGTCTTGAGGTTATAATGATGAGTAGGATAGGGACATCTTACATTGTTAGAGGAGACAATAAGCAAAGAAATTTATCAGACAAGATAGTGCTTTATATGGCACTAGACTTTATAGGGAAAAGATAAAAGGGTGAGGGCAGGGGGAAGAATTGTTCCATCTTGAACTCAGTGGTTCTGGAAAGGAAGGTGTTTGTGGTAAAGTACCCTTTGAGATGGGACCTGAATGAAGTACAGGTGTGAGCAGGGTAATTATCAAGAAGGCTTTTTGGGTAAAACGAACAGCAGTTGCAAAGGCCCTGGCTCCCCCCTCCCCATCCTTTGCTGGTAGAATTACTCTGTGGGACACCTGGCTCCAAATACTCCAGATCCCGCCCAGTTCTCCACCAATCCCCAGGAAGGAAGCACAGGCAGGAGCAGACTTGGTTTTAAATTTTGGCTCTCCTAACCACTGTGTAAGCTCTCACAAGTTACTTAACCTCTCTGAGTGGTATCCTTGCATCTGTTAAATAGGAAGAATAATGACAATTTCCTTACAGGTTAGTGTGACATATCAATTTAGACTGACATGTGGCTCTAGACTTAGGCTTACCCATGTTCTTAGGTGGATAGTCTTCTCAGATGAGGACCTCTGTTTCCTCCTCTGAAAATGGGGTCTCTCTTCTGACCTGGAGTGAAGAGTGGACTAACTTTCCCCCCATCTTTGTGGCTATAGGGAAACAGCGGTAAAACTGAGAGCAGCTTGGATGAGCTCTGGCAGACAGTTCTTTTTTTTTTAAATTTAAATTATATATATGTATGTGTATATATATATATATATATATATATATATATATATATATATATATATATATTTCACATCATTGTGAACCCTGGGGGTCACCCACCACTTCCCCTCCCTGGCCACTCCAGCTGGTCCCCTCCCCCCAGTTGTGTATTTTCATTTGGTTGTCCATATATTAGTGAAACCATCTGGCTTCTGTCTTTTTCCTTCTGACTTGTTTCTGCCAATATGATTTCTTCTAGGTACATCATGTTACAAAAAAATCATCAAATTTGTCATTTTTAATTGATGTGTAATATTCCATTGTGTATATATACCACATCTTTTTCATCCAATCTGTTTTGGGACATTTGGGTTGATTCCACGTTCTTGCAATTATAAATAGTTCTGCAATAAACATCTGAGTGAGCTGGGCATGGTGGCTCGTGCCTATAAGCTTCAGCCTATGAAGCGGCCAGGGCTAGGGATCACGGTTTGAGTCCCGCCTGGGGCCCGTAGCAAAACCTAGTTCCAAAAAAATAGCTGGGCGTGGTGGTGCATGCCTGTCATCCCGGCTACCTGGGAAGCTGAGGCTGGAGATTGTTTGAGTCTGTGGTACCCCAGGCAATGAGAGCCTGCAGTTCCACAGGCAGAAATAGCGAGACCTAGTCTCAAAAAACAAAAACAAAAACAAAACAAAACAAAAAAACCATCTGAGTGTAGGTGTAGATGTCCCTTTGTACCCACATTGAGGTCTCCTTTGGGTAGATTCCCAGAAGAGCGATTGCTGGGTCAAATGGTAGTTCCATTTTCATTAGTTTGAGGGTCCTCCATAGTGCTTTCCATAATGGCTGGGCCAGTTTACATTCCCACCAGCAGTGTGAAAGTGTTCCTTTCTCTCCACATCCACGCCAGCACTTGTCTGTTTTTTGGATGTGGGCCATTCTTACTGGTGTAAGGTGGTATTCCATTGTGGTTTTGATTTGTATTTTCCTAATTGCTAGTGACGTTGAACAGTTTTTCATGTGCCTGTTGGCCATTTGGACTTCCTCTTTAGAGAAGTGTCTTTTTAGATCTTCTCCCTATTTTTAACTGGGTTTTTGCCTTTGTTTTTGTTGAGTTGTGTGAGTTCTTTGTGTATATGTTTCAGACCCTTATCACTTGTATGGAGGGCAAAATTTTTTTCCCACTCGGTTTTTGTTTTTTTCTGTTGTCTCTTTTGCTGTACAGAAACTTTTTAGTTTGATGTATTCCCAGCTGTTTATGATTTCCTTCATTCTTTTGCCAGCTACAGATGCGTCCAAAAATGGATTTCTGAATTGTAACTCATGAAAGGTTTTACCCAGGTTTTCCTCTATGTATTTTATGGTTTCAGGTCTTACGTCCAAGTCTTTTATCCACTGGGAGACAGTTTTTAACTGCGGTTGGTTACTCTCTGGACTCAGAGAGAAGTAGTAGAGCAGGCCATCCCCAGTCTACCCTACCCCTTCCCTGGACTGTCCAAGTCTCCACAAAGCATTCAGTGGAGTTCAGAGAGGAAACCTCCTGTGAGCCCAGGTCAGGGCAAAGCTGTGACACGATGTTCACATTTCATGCTCTAGCAGGAGCTTTATCTCAGACCTTGAATATCAGTAGATGGGCCCGTCCTGTTCTACAACATTTGCCACCAGCTACTCTAAGGGGTTTTCATTCATTCAGTGATTCATTCATTCAATAAGTATTTCTGGGGAGCCTCTCAGGTGCCTGGTATAGCTCCACACTTCAGGGGTGATGCAGCAAGGATGATGGGGAGACCTGGCCCTTTGGAGCTCACATTTTAGTTTGGGTGCAGACAGTAAACAACAATACAAAGAGTATTAGGTTAGGGGGAGATACAGAGGTGTGGGGACAGTGCTGATAGAATAAATGGGGATGTTCTCTTAGAGTAGGTCATTGAGCAGAGGCCATGACTAAGTATGGGCTGTGCCATGTGGGTGTCTGGGGCAGGGAATATTTTAAAGAGGGAATGAAGGTAGAAAGGCAGTTTCAGGAAACAGCAAGGAAGGCAGTGTGGTTGGAATGAGTAGGGAGGGAGAGAGAGCCAACAAGGCTGGAGAGTGGAGGGGCTGGACTGTGGGTGTTCTTTGTGACTGTGAGTTGCCCCACTTATTCTGTCTGCCTTGGGGTTGAGCAACGCCTTCTCAGGGATCCTGGACATCCGGGGGAGCCTATTACAAAGCCAGCTGTCAGAGTCATCCTTTGCTTCCCTCTGCCCTTGTGCTCCACCCCCCTCCTGTTCTAATAAACAGCATCAAAAAGTTGAAGAAGCTGGCCTCTCCTGAAAAACTCAGAGTGAGAATTCTCTGGGATCCAGACCAGTCTCGACTACTTAGTAACTGTGTGGACTTGGATGAGCTGGGCCTCCATCTCCAGATCTGTAAAATGGGAACTTAACATATCCACTGCCTATAAAGCGATGGAGGCTAATTGCCTACCTGCCTCTGGCCCCGCAGATAGGGAGTGAATGTGCCTGTTCAAACAGCGTGGCCTAGGTGCTCCTGGGCCTGGCCACATGAATTCCCAAGTGGAATCCACTCAGATATCCATCAGCAGAAAAATGGTTTGGCATCTGCCTGAATGGAGCGTCATAAAGAAACTAGTGGTAGACACAGCAAGGTGGGTGAGTCTGACATTTTGTTGAGTGAAGAAACAAAGAGGTACTTTTTTCAGTTGATTTGAAGTTCAGGGACAGGTAGAGGTAGCCTATGGTGAGAGAGGGCGGGATAGTGGGTACCCTTGGGGAGAGCTGACTGGGAGGGGGCTTGTTGGAAGTGTTCTACATCCCGGCCTGGTTGGTATCAACGAGGGTTAGATGATACTGTGCTGTGAAACTGAGGGACAGGTTGGGTGGGGGCCATTTTTGTCTCTCTTTGATTCCATTTTACTTTGTTCTGTTGCCTTGCTTCGTGATGCGAAAATTATAATCTCTGTCATTATTTAATATGTCACTTCAAGCTCTCAGGTGGCCAGGTCTAGTGTGGAGTGGAGACTCTAGAGACGGGAGCATTTAGTCTTTCTGGTCTGGTCTCAAAACTGGCATTAAGAGCCCCCCACCCCCTCCCTTTGCAAATGGGTAAGATTTCCCAGAGAGGGACTTGAGGACCCAGGTTCATCCAGTAATGTCAGGGAATTGCTCCATGCCTCCCCCCTTGCAAACCCTCATCTGCCCACATCCCAAATGTCACCAATATCAGCTGGTTGGGGATAACTGTACCACTTCTACCCTCCTGCTCTGTCACTGAGTCACTGCCCCAGGTCTAGAGAGGGGAGTGACAACCCCCTGGCCACTGAGGAGAGCAGAGTAAGATCACATAGAGGGAGGATGAGAGGCCAGGACTACCTGAGTGAACTGCCCAGCTTTCCCCTTATGCTCACAGGGGCAGAGCCCCTCCAGAGCAAAGGTGGGAGTCTGTGTCCCCCTTCTGCTCATACTATTAAAGGGGATAATGCTTTCACTATCAACCTGGCATGGGGACTGAGCTCTCTGCCCATCACTATAGAGGGTGAACTCACAATAGCTACCTCTCCTGTCTCCAGGTCACAATCTGGGCACCCTCTCCTCGTGTTATTCCTTCTTTTGCTCCCTATACAAATGTCACAGACTGTCCCTGTTTTCACACTGTGTGGTCTTGCCTGAACCCACCCTGGCATGGTGCTAGGTATATGCAGAGGGGTGTCCTGGGGATGAATGTGATCCAACATGCATGGAATTGCCCTCTCCTTTCTCACCTACCTTCAGGATTCTGCTTCAGTACCACATCCTCAGAAGACCTTGCACCACCACTGTGTCCTCTCACAGCCACATGTCCCTTCTCACAGCCACCCTGTCCTCTCTTAAAACCATCCTGTCCTCTCTCATAGCCACCCTGTCCTCTCTCACAGCCTGTTCTGATTTTCTACCTTTACACCCCTGGGGTTATCTATTCACTGGTGCTGTGAGGCTCAGTCGTCTGTCCCCTTCAAGATGGTAAGCTGCATCAGGGCAGTCTGTGTCTACTAGAGGTGAACCGGAGTTTACCCTCTATATGCCCCAGTGCCATGGTGCCACTGGTGCCTGGCATGGAATTGTAATGACAGATGCTTAAGGGATGTGTGGATGAATGACTAAAGATTGCTGGCAGGGAGAGAGGCAGGAAAGGAAGGTACCTGCTGGGGCAGGGGAGGGGGACCACTGAGGTTGAGTCTGTGTGGTTATAGAGATTTCAGAACTTGCAGAAGGCTGGGCAGGGTGGGAAGCTTCTCTCAAAGCCTGGGCATTTGGGAGCTCAGACCCTGCCTTCAAGAGCCAGACACGTGAAGCTGTGTGGGGTCCACATAGCAGGGAGAGGCTACTCCCAGGTTCCCATCCTACACCAGAGCTGGAGAAACATTCTTCCTTCCCGGGGGTGGGGGTGGGGCGTAGGGCAGCCATGCCTTTTCCCTCAGGCATGCCAGCTCTTGGACTAGGGTGTTCCCTGGGGGCTCCAATCCCCAGGAGGTGCTAAGAGCCTCTCATTCAACCCTCAGAGAGGGCTGGTAGCCTGCCCTGAGTCTCACAGCTTGGAGAGGCAGCGCTGGGACTTAACTCCACTCCAGTAGGACTCACTTCTACTGTCAACTACATGTAAAGCCTTATTCAGATTAGTCACCCAGGGCAGGCAGCCGCAAACCTGGACCCTGCACTCTGTGTGGTTAAGCTGGGAGCTCAGGGTACCCACAGTCTCCTGGGATGCAGGGCTGCTGCTCTCAGGAGTGTTTGGCCTGGCGATGTCTGCAGCCCACACCTGCTCAACTGAACCATGCTCAGGGCACTGAAGCCAGTTTGACCCTACTTTCTGGCCCTACTCTTTCAGAAGACTGGCCCTTTACCAGGCCAGAGCCTGTGTCACCTTGTCTGGTCGAATGCTCTGTGCTCGTGGTCACTTCAGATGTTGATTCTCTAGCCTGTTGACAGTGTTTTACCCTAGGCCCCTCAACACCCTCAAACCTGCCTGATACCCCCTCTTACACCTCCTACTTTAGCCGAAACCTCTTTCTTGACTTGGGGTAAGGCTGCAGGCAGGTCAGGGCAAGGTGACTAGTCCAGGACCCCCTCTTCCTGCCGCCTGGAAGCTGCTGTATTTGTGGACCATGACTTATTGCTCTCGTGTCCCCTCATATGAGTGTACTCCTGTATGACAGGAGAGAAGTGACTTGAGATTTCATTTGAGGGGCTCTAGGAAGAGATTCCAGCCCCTCATCCTAGCCCCCAACTTCCCAGGAGCTGTAGTCTGGAATTCCATGGACAGAGGCACATTCCTTGTGGGAATAAATCAGAGGAGTCTTTTATTCTGCTTTTTGGCCCAGAGGCTTTAGGAACTTTTGAGACCTAGACTGAAGCAATGGTGGGGAGGGGTCTGCTAGGTTGTTCCTCAGCAGAATGGAGACCTCAGAGGGGCTGACTTCTAGAGGCTGGCTGGGACTACAGGGCCTTTTGGGGCCAGCAGGAACAGCAGGGCCGTCTGGGAGGGCGTCCTGACAGACGCTTTATCAGGCCCTGTCGCCAGTGTTATCTGTGGCTTCTCAGTAAAAGAAGGAGCCACAGTCCTTAACCATGCTCAGACCACTCCAGGCTTGGAACAAAGCAGCCGAGTCAGCTGGTGGCCCCATGGTTCTGCCGTCACACCCGTGGGCTCCGCAGGCCTGAGGCCCACGTGGGGTGTACAGGGGGGTGACTGGTCTGGCGACGGTCCGTCTGCTGGGACTCCCCCGCCCAGTGCCCGTTGCCGCCTGGACCACCCTCCTGGGGCCAGTCTGAGAATGGAAATGGGGCGTGGGGTCATCCCAGCCCCTCCAGGGCCTGGCTGAAATGTCAACCACAAAGGACGGGACACAGAGGGGCCTGTCCATGAACAAGGGCCAAGTGTTGGCGTGGGATGAGGGCTGGGGCTGGGCTGGTCAAATGTTTACTTGGAATGGTTCGAGTGGGCATTCTTAGGCCATGGGGGCAGCTGGCGCCTGGCATGGGGCCCTGCTACCCACCACCATGGGGGCATTGTAAGGACTTGGGCCCCAGATGGGGCCTGAATCCAAAAGCTACCAGCCAAGGCCCTGGCATGGCCACTCATTCCCAGTCCCTGCCCACTCTTGGGGAGAGAAGGAGCCAGGAGGGTGGGGTTCCTGCTCTCTCATTCAGGAGGCACCTGCTTTTCTGGCCTCCTGCAGGGCTGCCATGTATAGGCGGGCAGGTCGTGCACAATAAAAGTACATGGAAGTGGCAGGTCTGAACTCCTTGCAACTGGGCAGGGAGCTAATCAGCCCAGAGGGTGGATTTTTACAACTGTCTGCTGGGCACCATGGACATTAAGATGACGGCATGGTTCTTTTGGTAGGAGTTCATGGTCTGTTAGGGGTAGGGTTGGCAGGCACAATTCAGGACACTCAGCTGGGTTTGAATTTCAGATGAACAATAAGTAACATTTTAAAAGTATAATTATGTCCCATGCAGACGGCAATGTCTGAGTCTCATGAGTGGTGGGTGGGGTCTGGTCAAAGCAGATCTCCCCCCTGCACACCGGGCCCACGGAGGAGACAGTGGAGGCTGCAGAGGCAGGTTGTGGCTGGGGAGGGGCTGGAGACAGCCATGAGGTAGCAGGGGGAGCTGGAGCATGAACTTGGAGGTGGGAGGGGGGCCTGGTTGTATGAGATGGAGCCAGGGGAGGGTTTGAGCTAGGGACACACATGGCTCCCTCTGGTGGCTGTGTTGAGAATGGGGTGGGGAGGGAGGGGCCTAAGTCAGCAGGTCTGTGAGGTTATTGTCTCCAGAGCACTGGGCAATGAGCGTGGAGCTAGAGAGTAATGGTTGATTCTGAACTTATGAAACTTTTATTATGGAAAATGTCAAACATGGACAAAAGCAGAGAGAATGTGCAAGGACCTCCCATTCCCCTTCCCCTCTGCCAACACCATCCGCTCCTGGTCAGTTTTGTTTCATGGGAACAGTTCACCCCTCCTGGCAACAGAAGTATTTTGAAGCAAATCCCAGAGATCATATTTCATCCATAAACATGTCAGTGGAGATCACTAACCCGAATAGATTTTGAATCCAGAGCCACCAGGAATTTGCCCAAGACCTCTAGGAGCCATAAAGAGTCCCACCGAGTCCAGGGCTGTGTTGTTAGTTTCCAGGTCTTGGGATGATCTCTTCTAAAGCTTCTAACTTTCCTTTTCCTCTCGTAGGACAAGAGTCTTCCCAGGCCTCCTCCCCCTCCCCTCTGGTGCCCCTCCTAGTGTGAAGCTCCTTGGGCTTATTCTGAGGACACTGGTGTTGCCTCCCAACTGGAAGCCTTGCCTTCTCCCCAGACCACACAATAGAGCACTCTCCTCTTTCTGGCTCCTGGTAACAGCTCTTTCCAGTGTCTGCCTAGACCTCAGAGAGACTCCCTAGGCCTCAGAGACCTCCTGGGAACTCAGGAAATACAGGCACCCCAGTGAAGGTGGGAGCCCACAGGAAGTCACAATGTGACGACAGGGACACCAATTCAGACATGAGATAGGGATTCCTATCAGGGAGGGTGATTCTTTGTTTCCAGAAGGTTACTTCCTTCAGGAAGCAGCCTGGCTTGCCTCTACTTGCTGGGAGACACTGGATAGGCCCCTGTTCCTCTCTGGGCTGAGAAAGGAACCAGTTAGCCAGGCAGGGCTTCTACTTTCCCCCCTTCCTCTTAGATTCTGCCCCCAAACCCCTGAGATTGGGAGAGCTGAGGGGTAATGCTGAAGTTGGAAGAGGCTGCCAGGACCATGATAACATCAGACCCAGCCATATATACACATTGAACCCCAAGATGTAGGCATAGTATTCTCTCTTTACAGAAGATGAGGTACAGGGAATAAAGACATTTGACTAGGGCCCCCTACTTTGTAGGCAGCACAAATAGGACCTGAGTCCAAGGTCAAATGCTTAGCATTGACGTCCAGGTATCTCCATGCCTTCTGAGGCCCCTCCTCAGCAGTCCCAGTTCTGCTGACATAGTTCAGTTCCTAGCCCTGCTGGTACCCCAGAGCCTCCTGAAGCCAGGACCTCCTCCACTGTCCTTACTGTAACATGGGGCATGCCTTCACTTTCCTTCCCTGCACTGAGGCCCTCATGGTGGGCTGGGCTGGGTGGGGGCCAGGACATCAATAGATAGCTCTCATTTAGTCCTCATAGCAACTGAGAATGACACTGATTTTATAGGTATGGAAACGGATTTTCAGAGAGGTGCAGTGACCAGTCTGAAGCCACACAGCTGCACAGTGGCAAAGACAGAACTGAAACCAGCATTCTCTGGCTCCTATGCTTCTGCCACTGCAAGAACTGGTTAACCCCAGGAACACGTCTACTGACCCAATGTCATCCAGTGATGTGGCTTCAGGCACCCTGTTTTACAAATAACTCCTGTGGTTTGTTTCGCCTATGTGATCACACTTGAACATTCTAGTAACCACAGGAGGCAAATATGGTGACCACTAGGCTTTTACAGGTGAAGTGCCACACATGTCCCTGGGGAGGTGGTGTTTTGAAACTTCTGGAATCTTCCCCATGACTTGAGTTGCTCCCTTGATCAGCCCACAGAAGCTTATGTTCCTTCAGCACCCCCTACAGTCTTCTGACAACATTACATCACTCTGCTGGGGCAACTGGAAAAGTCTGGGTTCTTGGTTTTGGTTTTTGTTTTTTTAAGTTTTCTCTCTCTTTTTGATCCAATACCTCTTCAGTTGCCACCTGGGCCTTCTCACAAGTTTGAACTCGCCTTGTCCCCTCTTGCTCCACATATTTAGCAATAGTTAGAGCACAGTGGAGAACCACAAAACTGAGTCTGTGCTTCCACTAATCTGAGGTCTGTGTTCTCCATTAAATTAGACTATGGGTCTTCCAGAGAAGGGACTGTGTGTCCTCATGGCCCTCATGTGCTGAGGCCAGGTCTTCAAAGACTTTGACAATGAGTGCTGGAGAGGTGACTGGGCTTTGTAATTGCTCCCCATGGGTCATCTTGCTTCCTCCTCCGCCTTGCCCCCCATGCCAAATTATTTTGAGTCAATTCCAGGTATCCTATTATTTCATTCATAACTATTCAATATTATTTCTAAAAAGAAGGATTCTTTTCTTCCCCAAACCACACTGGCCTCACCACCCCTACAGTTTATGCCATTATTACAGTGAATAGCCTTAAACATCTGTCAATGTTCACCTTTGCCTGATTGTCTCACAGAGCCATCATTTCGTTCTGACAGTGTGTTGGCTGGCGCCAGGATGCAAATAAGGCCCACCAGTTGGAAAGGTTTATGGATCTTTAAGTTACTTTGGAAGTCAGCTGGAACTATCCTCTTGGTGGTTTTATCGCTAACTCCAATAATTTATTTGCTTCCTTTTGCTTTTGGTTTTCCTGTGTTTTTACCTATGGTTGTACAATCCATCACATAATATAAAGCATGTTCAGAAAGGTCTTACTTTTGTGTCTCTTTTCCCCAACCTCTACCCCTATAACTATTAATCTTAGAAATCATGCTTTACAGAACATAATATTTACATGGATATGTCCCTCAGGCACCTCCCTCCTTTCCTTTGATAAATGTTTACAGCCACACTGTCTTCCACCTGCTTTCTTCATGGTGTATCTTGCCCCACCATCTCGCCTGCAGCCAGAGTCCATCATTGTGCTACTAGTTAGACTCCTGCTGACCGAAGCATTCTTTGTTTCCAGTCTGTTTGCTGTTATGAATAGAGCTGCAAAAAAGAAAAAGAAAAAGGTCTCACATTTATGTTTTTATACCTGCTGGGGTAGATTCCCAGCAGTGAGATCCCTGCGTCACAGGTTGACTGCAGCCACAGTTTGGCTAGCTTTTGCCAAATTCTCCTGCAAAGGGATTGCGCCATTTTTATTCCCATCAGCTACACGTGGGCGATGCTCATTTCCCTGTATCCTCCCCGCCAGAGTGTGTTGCCAAACTTTTGAACTTTTGCCAATCTGATAGGTGGAATATGGTATCTCAGTTGTTTGAATTTGCATTTCTTTTATTTGAGCGATGTTAATCACCTTTCCATATGGTTAAAGCGAGTCATTTCTATTTTGTAAGTTGTCTGTTATTATTTCTGGCCCATCTTCTAGGTTAGTATTTTCCTTCACTACTTTTAGGAACTCTTTGTAAATTAGAGAACATAATCTCTGTGATAAAGACCCAGGTATTTCCCTCAGTTGGTCATTTGTCTTCTTTCTTTCTTTTCTTTTCTTTTTTTTCTTTTTTGTTAGCTCACCTCTGCATTCTTCATTCCGCAGCCTCATGCCATCAGTCACTGGGGACACTCTGTGAACAGGATTAGCCTGAGGGGGGCTACTACCTAGCACCGATCCTGGACACCTCCCCTTTCCCCTAGCCTTTCTTCCCCCCTCATCCCTCTCCAGTCATCCAAGACCCTCTTCCTGTGTCCTGTCTCCCAGTCTGAGTTCAATCAGGGCCAGAAATAGGTCTGATTATCTCTATCTTCCCCCACATGCTGGTATCTGATGAGTGAGAGAGTAAAGAAAGTGAGTGAGTGAATGAATGAATGAATGAATGAATGAATCTTGTAGGATAAAATAACCTCACAGCCTGGATGTTTAAAGAAAAGGTCAGAAATAACATATAACTCAAACTAAACCACCAGATATTTTTCTGTATCCTCATTCAACTTTCTTTTTTTATTTTCATATATTTTATTTTATACATGTTTGTATACACACACCCCATAGCATTAGAGCATACCTATATTCTGACATTAAGTTTCAGTATGTCATCTACTATGCCATGAAATAATGTGTTATAGCCTAGCCCCACCATTTAACCTCTCCATGTCTCTATTTCCTCACCTGTAAAGTGGAAATAATGAGTTCCTCTCGAAGGTCTAAATTCCTTGTGAAGGTTAATTGTGATTACATGTGTGGTAGGCATCGCCATTATATTATTTCCTAACTGTAGATACTTAAATTTTAATTTTATCCTATTGCAAATAACACTGTAATGAATCTCTCTGCTTAGGGGAGTTTTGTGGCAGTGTCAGAGCGGATGCTCCACCTTCATCTCCAAACCAAGCTAAAACAGTGGGTGACAAAGCTAAGTTGACTGGGGAGCCTTTTTGGTTGAAAGCTGGAATGACAAGCATTTCCCCTTAGAAACTGAAAGAGAGGAAGGGGGAACAGCATGTGCAAAGACTTCGAAGCTGAAATGCCCTGGGTGTTCTGGTGTCCTTGGTGGAGCAGCAATTCTTGTTCCTGTTTCACCAATGGGGCAACTGAAGTCCATAAAGGGAATTGACCTGTCTAGGTGTGAACCAGCTTGAAACTCTGATTGGGAGGATGGTGCGCCATACATGCCCACTGGTTGCCCTGCCCTACTGGAAAAAATCAGTGCGATTGATGGGAGGAAGAGGTGAAGAAGAGGAGCAGGGGAGAAAGAACTGAGGGCCTGTGAGCCCTGCTGTCCCAAGGTGGTAAGCATTAGAGCTTCTTTTGCTGCCAAATCTTCTCCCAGAGGCTGCCCAAATGCAGACACCCAGACTGAGGCTGGCAGGTCTCCCCAGGTCCCACCCTCACCTCTCACTTCTTTAACCCGGCCTCATGCGGACAAAAGCTGGAGAGCCAAGGGCCCATTTCAAGTTAGCACAGAATGCAAAATTAGGCCATAGCCTGCCTTGTTTGTTTTGAAAATTGTGTGGCCATGGCAACCAGTACTTCTGCCAAAAGGGAGGAGTCGAAGAAGGCCCATAAGAGTTGGGGGCTTCAGCAGCATAGGGGTTTGGAATTTTAAAAACCAAGCCAGCCTGAGACAGGAGACTCTGACCAGTCAAGTTTGAGAGTTCCTGCAAATTCTCCAACAACTTCTCTGTTGCCTGTTACTATTCAAGATCTACCATTAAAAGAGATTCTTTAAGGAAAAAAATACAAATGAATAATGGTTGGAAGGGAACCCTCCATCCTTTGTAGTGTGTTTTGAGAGCATTGCTTGAATGGCAGCTTCATTGCTGCACTTACCCAAACAGTTCTTTTATTTTTAAAATTTATTGATTGCACATACACACACACATATTTTCATATATACATATATCATACATCATTGTCTACCCCGAGGTTCTCCCATTACCGTATCATCCCTATACCATCTTAATCTCTTGTGCCCTCCTCTCCCCTCCCCCAATTTTACCCTCCCCTCCCTCTCTTGCTCTATGTTTCAGTTCTGTTGGCAGTTTTAAATTTTTCTTGTCTGTTTATTTGCCAAAAACTTCTTTTTTAACTAAATACTTCTCTTTTCCACATGCAGAGGACCCCCTGCCCTTGGTGCTTACAGAGAACAGTCCAGGAATGGGAGACAACAGTCCCACAGTGATGGAAACGCTGCACTCTCGGCCTTGGGAGTTTGCTAATAGGACAGACATTTTTTTTTGAAGGCTAATTGTGAATTACAAGGCATCCCAGAGGTATCTAGGTCTTTCTACTCAAGGGGCAGAAGAGGTGCAGGGAGACTGGGGAAGGTGAGAGGGGCTTACCCATATCAGTTAGTGGTCTCCTGATTTCGGCCCTAACTCTCTGGAATCAATGTTGTCTCCTTCCATCACACAGCAATGAGAAGACAATCAGCGGCAGCTGGGGGAGGGGGCAGGCATTGGTCTGTGTTCTTGAGAGGCTCCTAGAGGCTCCGACTGAGGACACTGGGAACAGATGCATTTGAATCAGGGTAGGCAGAGAGCAGCCGGGGGGCTTCAGAGCACTGTGGAAAACAGGGTGGAAAGACACACAAGAGTTTCTAGAGGGAGTTACACAGGAGGTTGAAGATGACTGGAACTTTATTACCAGCACAGGCAGAGAAGTGTTCTCCCAGGACTTGGGGAGATTTAGGTCAACTTCCTGGGGGGAGAAGGCAGACTGCTTTGCTCCTGGATTGTAGTGAATGCCTTGGGGTTGCAACTAGAATCCCCAATATCCACTGCAAACCTCCAACCTCAGGGCTCACATGAGGATTGCTGGCCATGTTATATTTTAGTCTGTGAGACCGCCTAATAGCGGGAAGGCAGGCATTGTGACAGTTGGTGAGAAGAACCCTTTGGAGAAGTGGTTTATCAAGATTCACAAGTGTGAAGGCATGAGGATACTTTAGTTCTGTTGAGGTGGCCACTGCCTCCTCCCTTACCTTGGCCTCTATGACTTGGTTTCCCCACATGTGACACAGGTGATGGACTTCTTTTTTTGCTCAGGCCGGGTTCCTAATGCCGTGTCTCACACACGCTCTTTGCTGGCCTGTTGAAGGTGCCATCTGGTGGCTAAGACTGGTCATGCAAGCCAGCGACAGGCTCTGCTTCCTGTGGTACTCTGAGGATGTGTGTGTGCGCACACGTGTGTTGGGGGTAGTATGCAGGGGATGCATGAAGCTCATGACACACAGAATGCAGAGCTCCCTAATCCTAATTCTCAGTTCCTGATGAAAATGCAGAGAGATAGGGTCATTTTAAAAACAAAGGCAAAGACTGTGGAACTTTTTTTGGCCTACCCTGGAACACCCAGAGTTGCAAATTCCCCAGCTGTCCTGTTTTGCTAACATTGTCAAGAACATTGCTTCTTTACCCCACATCTCATCCTTGTCAGCCCTCTGCCTAATAGGGTAAATATCAAACTCCTGGCCAGGACAGAAAGTTGATTCCTTCTTTGATTTCCCATGGCATCAGTTTTCACTTTTCTTGCCTGTCCCACTGCAGGAGAATACCATCATCCTTCCCCATCTTCTGCCTCTGCTCATCCTGGTTCTCTTCCCCATGGTCTCTTATATTTTATCTTTCAAGATTTGGCTAAAGAGTACCTCCTCCCAGAAGTCTTCCTGGACTTTACTACTTGGATCTGAACTCTCCTTCTTTTGACTCATCACTCACTTTGTCTCCAAAGGCATAGCTGTCTCCTGAGGCATAGTTAGTTTAGAGTTTATCCAGGTAACTCAGGTTGAAGATGTTCAGTTATGTAGCTTCCAAAATGAAATCTGATTTATACTGAAAATTTTCCAAACACTAGCCCTACCCATTGACATCCAGGGTGCTCTCTGCAGGGCCCTGACTCCAACCTCCCCCTTCAAGCTTTTGGTTTTAACTTCTCTGGGCTTCTGTCATGGCAGGAGGCCTGGTAGTTGAGGAGAAAGACAAGAACCTTAGGCAAGACTCTTGTTGGGTCCTGCCCTTCAGTAGGCAAATGGCTGCCCAACACACAGACAAGCTGTATGTGGGAGGCTAATCTCTGGGTGCCCAGGTTATGGCTCAGCTTTTCCCTTCAAGTGACAGAAGTAATGACTATAGCCCTATTAGTCATGTTCCTGGCTGTTTGTCGAAGTTGGCTATTGTCAGTTCATTGTGTTCTATGACATGAAATTCTCACAGCCCATTTACACATGAGGAAATGGATTTGCTCTGAGTCCCCCACCTCTGGGTGCAAAAGCTCTAAGTCAGTTCCTGCTTTCCAAGTGTATACAAATCCCATGTAGTTTCTGTAATGCATGGCTGTCATTTTGCCTTGCACATAGTGGGTGCATGATAAGCAAACAACGATCCCTTTCTCTAGTCTACTCAGGTTCATGGGTTCAACTCTGCATATGGAAAGAATCCCAGAATTGAGACTTATCTGAGAAGGGAGTGATTCTGAAGAGGAAGGTGGTTCTTAGGTCCCAGGATGAGTGAATTCCCTGAGTTTGGGTGTTAAAGAGAAATGCCCCCTAATTATGGTAAGGACTAGCAACCACTGGCACACTGACCTTGTTGGTATGTGGCCCATGGGTGTCGTAGTTCCATGACCAGGACAGCCTGCAGGGTAAGGACCTGGAAAACTAAAATTCTCTGAGAATTGATTCCAAGGTTAGATGCTATTAGGAGACATATCTGTGAGAGGAAATGGCACGGAGGAGCCAGGGGAGGCTGGGAAAACATCATCTGGGGTGCTGATCTGACCATGTGAAAGAGAGAGGGTAGTGAGGATGGCAGGGTGATTGGAAGTGTTTTTGACTGTAGAATTAATCTAAGAACATTCTGGCAAGGCCAATGGTGGGGGCAGGGTGGGGTTTCTCAAGACAAAGTACCTATCAGAGAAGTCTTTCCTCTCCCAGGAATGGATTTTCCTTATATCCCCACAGTGCTTTTTCACTGACTGGAAGGAATCCATGGGAATTGTGGCCTCTGTAGGCATAGGCCTGAAGCTGTGCTTACTGGTGGAAAGGCAAGCACTATGGCAAATGGTAGCAATGCCTCTAGGTAGTACTGGCATTCCAAGGGTGCCTCTTTTACCACCTTAAGTCTGTTGACTTTGAAACTGCAGTTTAAGAGCCAACAAACATTCAACTCTCTCACCTTGACTGTATTGCCAGCATGGCTAAGCCTCAGTTTCCCCATACATAATAGAAGGCTCATGGATTTGTCTTTCATGCTTAGAGTGCAGCCACAAAGAAATGACCAAGAACCTTTTGGTCAGCTCTCCTGAATCAGAAATCTGAAAGCGGCCTTCTGTCTTGCTGGGCCTCCTTCTACCAGCTTGATTTGAGGGAGGTTCCTCAGTTCTCCTCCCCTCCCTGACCCTCTCACCCCACTGTCCACTCCTCTTCCCCAGCTATTCCTCTCCCTTGCCTCCACTTCTCCACCTGACCCCCTTCCTTTCACTCCCTTCTACCCCCTCCATTCTCATCCCTATTACTGCCCTCATCTGACTTATGCTCCCTCTCTCCTCCCTTCCCCTCCTCTACCCTCTCCATTCCCCCTCTCTCTCCTCTGCTCCTTTTCCTCTCCCTCCTCTTTTCCTGCAGGTTGAGGGAAGGATCATTCCTTTAAACCCAGGAAAGAAGCTGATTGGTCCAGCTGAAGTCAGGTGCTCAGCTCTGATCCAATCAAGTATACTCAAGTGTTCTTGGTTACACATTGTGTTTGATAAGTCTATCATTATGGAAAGTTCTTTGAGACAGTGCTGGTCTAAATAATCAGCAAATCCATGTAGAGAAAAGGATGTTTTGGAGAGTTGGGAGTAAAAGTATTCTAAAGGTCTTCTGAAAAGGGCAGGGGAAACAGGCTCAGGTGAAGCAAACTGCAAAATTGAAAAGTATAGTAGAATTTCTAAGTAAGCAAGTAATGGTGGTTCCCTTTGAAATAGGAAATAGAGAAATATGACCAAGTCAGAAAAGGGAAAGGAGGAGGGAAAGGGGCAATATAATGCATAGCAAATGTGAAATTACTATTTTTTCATAGATTTTCTTTCTTTTTTTTATTGTCCTAATTTGTCCTCATAGTGTTTGAATAGTAGATGGGGCTGTTTTTATTAGTCTTAAATAAATGTAAAATTAGATGAGAGAAATAAAACAAAGTTCATTAGCTATCACAGTAACTGATCTGGCTGAGCTCCCCTAGCACATGTCAAAGATGCCATTTCTAGTAGATGTATAGAGAAATGTCCCCTGGGACTGAACACCTAAAATGATGCATAAATTATTTTAAAATATTTTTAAAATATAGTTTAGATGACAGGGAAATAAGGGAAGCATCAGTGTTCAGAAGTATCAAGAAATCTTAAGTCCATGAAAGTAAATGTATTTTGGAGCCAGCATTTGCCTGAAGGTCCTTGGTGACCCAGAGTCTATGTTCAACAGGCTATGTAGCTCATGGCATAGATGATAATTCCTGGAGCCCAAGCAAGGTGGGAAATAAATTAGAAGATCTCTATATAAAGCTGAATCCCAGAAAGTCAGTAAACTAGGGACTATAAGGACCAAAAGGTTTTTCTGCTTCTCTTTTCAGTGGGATTGGAGCAGGGGAAAGGTTGTCTTCCTTCGCAATTTTTAGAACAAACCCAGTCTCAAGCCGGGCACGGTGGCTTGTGCCTGTAAGCTTCAGCCTATGAAGCAGATGGGGCTAGGGATCGCGGTTCGAGTCTCGCTCGGGACAACATAGCAAGACCTGGTCCCAAAAAATGGCTGGGTGTGGTGGCGCATGCCTGTAATCCCAGTTACCTGGGAAGCTGAAGCTGGGGATTGCCTGAGTCTGTGGTGCCACGGGCAATGGGAGCCTGTGGTTCCACAGGCAAAAATAGCGAGACCTAG